>CAOLHI010000753.1:0-227500 GCA_948474755.1 Ctenosaura bakeri | reverse complement strand
GCAACTTTTCCCATCTGGAGTTCTGCTAACTTTGGTAATTTTTTCAGAGAGCAAATGTTTTAGGGTAGAGGCTTTGGGTTGAGAAGGGGAGATGTATGCTTAAGAATCTTGCCTTTTTGGCTTTGCCTGGGTCACTGTCCATTTAGCCAACCTATTTTACAGATTTATTGTGAGGATAATATGTTAACCATATATTTTGAGGGTATTTTTCTTCTAGCTGCATTTGTACAGAGATATGCTCCATCATATTTTTCTAAGGTTATCCAGTCTATACCTCCCAGAACTGAGTATGAAGCCAAACACCGTTTACAGTCATGGATTTTCGAATTTCCAATGTTTGGATGCATGGAACACCAAAAATGTTCTTGATAAAATGTCCACCTTTTAATTTTGACAAGAAAAATACCTAAATTTCTAAAATGTACATAAACTTGTTTTGGTCATTGGGTGCATGCACTGCACCATGTGCAACTGAAATATTCTCACACAAATTCATAAAATGTACTGTGCAGAAGTCATGCCCTCCCATCCCAAACTTGGATGGAACAAACATGGTGCTGGAAAATTGCAATGAGTTTGTGTTTAAAGAGATTCTACTCATTCCTAATTTCTTTTCAGATGCCAAGGCTAGAATCAGTAATCTTTGACTCCATGTGCAATTACACCTTTGCTGCAGTTTGCAACATCTTCCCAGCAGTAAAGTATCTTTAGACTGTGGACTCTTCCTGCTATCAGGATTCACCACTGATCCCTAGGTTTGGGTGGTGGCTTGTTGCCCATGGGCCCTCCTGGATGCTTTCATACCGGATTTTTATTATACTGAAATGGAACATTCTGTTTTTGAAATCTTCCAGGAATATTAATTCTCCTTAAAAACAGGGCACAGCTTCCCCAAACTTTGCCAAATGGATTTAAAGCAAAGCAAAGCAAAACAAAACGGGAAGTGGGTTTCCAGCACTTTTGGTTTTTTTTTTTCTACTTAGTGGTCATTTTCAGGGAATGGTACCAGCTACAATGGGTCATTGAGCTGGAAATATTATCCCAGCCTGCTGCAGATTGTCTATGCTTGGGTAGGACTTCAAGAACTTTCTGAGTCTTATGTGTTTCTGAGTGTACCCAGCCCTGATTGGACAAGCCAGTGAAAGATAGGGGACAGCTAGTGAGAGCACTTGAGAAAGAGTCAGAAAAGCTGTCCAAGAAGGATGATTGCTGCCTTCCACCTGAAATCCACTGCTGTTTTCTTTGTGGCCCCACAAAGGGTGCATGGTCAGTCATTATTATTTTGAAACAATATTTTCAATGCATGCTTACAAAGCTCCACAGCTGCAAAGGAACGATTTTAACTGGGAAAAAAAAGTGTTATTTTCCACTGTGGAGCTCTGTAGGTGTGCACTGCCAATTCTGTTTAAAATGTTTTAATAACTGACAACATGTCTGTGTTGACAATGAAGGCATCTATGTTCATGTGCAGAATTGCCATCTCCTCTGCCAAAAAAAGATGAAGGTGATGATGGCAAGGAAGGTTGCCAAACTAGTTTTGCAAGATGAAGTTATTCCCACCCACATAAGTTATAGTACAGCAAGGTTAACACACACACAAATTTGTATCGCGCAGAAACTACAAGACCAAAAAAAAAAAAAAAGGCCATAAAATAGCCTGAAAAATTAGAAATACAAAACAAAAAAAACCCAGGATAGGAACAGTTCATGAAGCATGTTATAAGCTACATGAGTAAGAGAGGGGAAAATCTTAGTGTAGTCTCGTACTTTCTTGCTGTCCCAACTTCACAGAGACAATCCTGATTAATCCTCTCTTGTCCCACCTTTTCACCTCCTTGAAAAATGTCTCTTTGCCACCCACTTTCCCCCTTTGTCCTCAGGTCTCTTCAGTTGCTGCAAAATGAGTTCAAAGTGTAAACATGTTTTGCGCTCCATTAACTCAGTAGGAGGGAGAAGAGAAGAGAGGAGAGGAGGGAACAGAATCTTGCTTTTCCTAGGAGGCTTAGACCAACTGCTTCTGTCTCCCCCAGCTTATGTTTTCTTCCCTGTTAGTAACTTTTGCCATCTTGCACATGCTCTAATGTTGCTTTGCTGTACATGATCCAGATTTCATCTGTGAAATGCTGAGCATGTAATCTGTCTGTAAGGGCATTTGTACATGGGTGAGGGGAAGGACAAAGTTGTGTTTCTGCCTCACTTTTGATACAAAGGTGCCTTGAAAATGAGTGGACAGCTTCTGCATTTGGCTTGATAACCTTGCTCTATACTGGAATCATTTATTTATTCATTTACATTTTACCACACTCTTTGGTTATAAAACTCTGTGTGTGTGCGCGTGTGTGTGTAGGTATATATGTATGTATGTTACATCAGTGATCATCTTGCTGTGCCATAAAAACATTGACTTGTATTCAGAGAACCACAAATAAAAGAAAATAGACCTGCTTATCCCCTTCTTCTTGATGACTTCATTAGAACCTACTTGAAGCATCAATTGGGGATAAGAAAATCTTCCTTTACAAGGTGGGATGGGCTGCACTAGGATTCAATGAAAAAGGGGTGATTGATCTTCCAAAAGTGGAACTCTGCTTCTGGAAAGTGCCTATGCCCAACTTCAGACAATTCTTCTTCCCTCCAAAATCCTCATGCTTCATGGTATACTGCTATGTACAGCAGGAATGGGGAAATTGTGATCCCCCTCACTCTTTTTGCAGTTACTGGGGGCCCAAAGCCATTTTTTAAAAAGCCAGGCATCCAAACGTCCAGAAAAGATGGTGGTTTGCCTTCTTTCCATTCTAGTGGCTCTAAAAACCTTGTAAACGATAAAGACAAATGGTGGATTTTTTTTTTTTACTGTTGTTGAGGGAAAAGGAAGGAAGAAAGGAAGAAAAAGAAAGAGGGAAAGAAAGAAAGAAAGAAAGAAAGAAAGAAAGAAAGAAAGCAAGCAAGCAAGCAAGCAAGCAAGCAAGCAGAAGTTTTGGGTTGGTTTTGATGGGTGATGTGTCAAGGTTTTGATGGAGGAATAGCACCCATCCCTGCTACAGTTGCCCAACCCAATGCAAAGGATAGTCCCCTGATCACCAGGAGAAGTTTTCTGGAGGGTCTAGGAATGGGGAGGAAAGGACCAGAAAGACTCACACTTTTTGAAATACATGACATTATGTTTATATTTAGCTTTGGATGAGTATTAATATTTCCTTAGAGAAAGGGCTCATTGAAAGCTGTATTGTATGACCAGAAACAAGACAAAAAACAAACAAACAAACAAAAACCTTACTCATTTTTAATCTTCTATTTTGCTGTTTATGCTAGATATGAACAGCAATTTTGTGAAACCAAATTAGAGTGTGGAGGAAGAGTCTGATCTGAGTAGACTTCACCTCCCAGAAGCTACAACTGCATACTGGGAGTTGAAATCTCAAAGTTCTGGAAGATTGTATGAGAAGGACTGTTCTAAACTATTTTTTTATTTTATTGGATAAAATAAAACTAAGTACCCAGTCTATGTATCCAAGCTATGTATAAGCTATGTATTCAAACTATGTGTTCAAGGTATTTATAAGCTATACATCCAAGTGGCAAACTTTAATACATAACTTGGATGTTTTGAGTTTTATTTCCTTATTTGTCTTTATTCATGCAATTTCCTGATGGGTTGCATAAGAATCTAGAACAACATAGGAGATTAATGCCCATTCTAAATTGAATATATGAATACACTATCTTGAAAACCTTTGTGTTTGAGGTGATGAATGGTGATATTCTACCTACCTGTGCAGTTTGACTTGCAAAGGCTTGCTTCCTGTTGGAACTTATCACTTGAACCTATGGCCAATAACTGATGGATACAGTCAGACCACATGTTTCTATGGCCATTTCCGCACGCGGCGAGGGAATTGCTCCCTGCTGCTGCTCACTGGATCTTCTTTGGGTCCGGTCCGGTCTGGGCAGATCGCAGATCTGCACTGCTCTGGTGTCCAAAATGCCAGCTTCTAGTTGATTGTGGGTCACAACCAACCGCTGAAGCTCGCCAACCTAAAGCCTGCCCTCCACAGATCGCAGGCTCACATCGGTGCAAGCCTGCAAATCTGCATTGGAGAGCAGGCACACAATAGCGTGCACCGGCATTTTGAAAAACCTGAAAAATCAGGTTTTTCAAAAACACGCTGGAGGACCACTTGTGGTTGCTCTGGAGCAGACTGAGGTGCAAATCTATGCTAAGTAGTCTGGACCCAGTCCGCACCAAGGTGCAGACGTCCTCTGTGGAGGACGCACTGCACCGTTTTTTTTAACCCATGCGGAAATAGCCTATGTTGAGCTAAAATGTATGATAGCTATCTTTACCCATAGAAGTTAGATTGTAGTGCATGAGATCATTGTGATGACTGCAAAAATGTCAGAGCTATATGAATTTAGGCAACTTTGATGGGTCTTTTGGCCCAATTTTCTGCTCCTAAGACTCTCTAGATGGCCATATGTACCCCCAAATCAACTTCTGATTTTGAAAAGTGGAGGTTTTGAGGTTAAATAGTTCAGGAGAGCCCTACACACAATTTAAAGGGGAATTGTTGTATTGGGGGGCTTCTAGCCAAGGATATTACTTACCTTTTTTGTCAGAAAAGGGCAGGTTGGGTCCACAAAAACAACCCTGAGGGGTGAAGGCTATATGTGACTTTGGGGGCAAAATTGTTCAACGTGATATAATCATTCCTGTGAACAGAATGGCTGTGCTCAGTGGAATGAAAAAAGAGTAGCCTCCCTTCCTGCAATCCCAGATGCCTGGATATTCTGTTTGAAAAAAAGGGGAATGGGATGTTACAGCAATAATGAGATGAGGGGAAATGCAACACTGGATTTTGCCCTGACAGTCTCTTTTCACCCAAGGCAGAGTTCATCCACATGCCTGTTTCTTAGATGTGTGCCCTTCAATTTGCTTATTAAATTAAAAAGACAAAGAGTCATATACATTTCAGTAGAACATTTCTGAATGCCTCTCTATGGAAGAAGACTGCAGGAGAATTCCATGCCATGCCCAAATGAAAATTAACTATTTTAATTAAAATAGCTTTAAAAATCCATTGTATCTTGTCAGCAGCTAGACAGCTGGAAAAAAGGACATAATCTGCAATACTACAGTTAGGGAGGAATGAAACAGTGGAGATTAATACTTGGGGATGGGTTGAGATAATCAGAAGAGAATGCAGCCATTTAAACATTTAGCATTGGGTCAAAAGTATTCTCAGCATAAGCTGATTGAAGATTTTGGTTTAGCTCTTCTCATTTCCTTTAAATACTGGAAATTAAAACAATTTTATGTCATGAGAATAATGATTGAAAGTTCCCTAAATTTTTAATCAAAGTTAAAAATGTAAATAGGACTAAGTTAAATAACATTAATAGCTAAGTTCTTGCAAACTTTTAACAGAACAGAATGTTAAAACTTTTCAGACTGACTTCCCATCAAATCAGGATCTTATTTCTGGTGTGAGCTTTTAGCAAGGTGGCCACAGCTGGCAGCAGGTGGTTCAGAAAATGCCCATTTTATTCAACATTATTTTGTTCTTAAATGCTTCACAGTTGAAGCTCGGCTAGAAACATTTCTCACTGTGTGAACTTAGGGAATATTGTGCAGTTGTAGAATTGGAGCTGCGAAGAAACATGAGAGATGTCCATCTTATTCATTATTGTGAAATAAATAGCATTTCTTCTCAGCCCGGCATGGGCATAAGACTCTGCTTGTATACAGCTCATTACATTACGAACACTGTTGAGCAGAGAATGTTGGCAAGGCATACCTTCCTATCCAGATGAATTTAATTACTTGTTAAGCAGGAATGTCAGGAACTGGGCTATTCTAATGTTCCTCTAAGTTTCCTCAGTAGACAGTTTGGTGGATGAAGCAACTCTGTGTGTATAATTCAATCCATTACTGAAGCTGCCTCACTGAAATGAATGAGGAGGGAGAGCCACCTGTGTGTCCCAATCACTAGATGAGGGTCAAAGGGTTCTTGATATACATCTTTTTACGCAACGTGATGGACTGTTCACTCATTTTTTTTTTTTGTTAAAGTTTTCACACTGTTACTGCAGTCCAGGCCTGCCCGGAGATAGCACTCGATATCACTTTGATATCAAACAATTCGGCTTTCCTTTGCCACCCCACTCCATGTGTTTGTGAGGCCTCCGGACAAGCACGTAAACAGGCACGGCCGATAATTGCTGGACATTCGATTCTCCACCCAGGCAGGCCAGATAACGCCAGTTCGTCACTTCAGGGACCTCTCCGGGAAACACCTCATTGCATATGTGCAATACTAACAAAGGCTCCCTGCCCCAAGCCGGCAACCTGACAAATCTGTACTAAGCGCGCCGCATTTGCATACTGGCTACACTATTGTTAATTCGGCTTTAAGTCAATCATGCTAAACTGCGAGCTTTCCAAGGCTTTGTCCCACTCCCAAATTGCATCGTTCTCACCAAGTAAGGTATGGCCTGCAGTGACAGTTCACCCTATAAAAACCCCTGATTCCGAGACCTTCCTCGGATCGCTCCGAACTTCCAGACCGCCTTGCTGCCCCTTTGCCTGGCGAGCCTTCCCCTCAGTTCCGGTAACTGAGACTGCTCAACCCCGGATCACTCGGACCACTCTGTCACACCGAATTACTTCGTTGCACCCCCAGCTTCGCTCTCAAGGTCCAGGACTACGAGACAGGTGTCATATCACCCATTTCCCTCCAAAAATCCCTATTTCAAGTCAATCTCTGATTCTTTAGTTAGCTGTGTGATTGTGGTGTCTTTAATATTTGTCTGTACTTAATAAACATCATTTCTGCTATTTTAACCGGTTTGACTGCTTGACTGACCTGACCCTGTAGATACTGGGTTGCAAGATCCTGCTAAGTTACCCTGCCTCTCGCTAGCGTTAGTGAGTGCTCCAGCTAATTTCCCCCAAAGTGTGTTGTTGTTTGGTTATTTAGGTTTCCCTCCCGGGACCCCGAGAAGTCAAGGTAACAACACCATTTAGTTGTTTCTAATCTACATTAGAGCCCATTGAGGAAAATCCTGGGATCATTTTTGAAACATTTTTTTGCTTCTCTTGGGAAGCACATGTTCACCTTGTATCAATACTGGAGTACAGAGCCATGTGGCTCCTCTGTCATGCACATTGGCTGTCCATTGTCAGGCAATGGAGTCCCAAGATATTCAGCAGGCAAACGGATACAGCTTAGCAGTCCAATAAAGCTTGCAAGCAGAAGCAATGTCAAGTGTCAGTCCAAAGGTCAGGAATCCAATGGGTAGTAAGATCAGACAGTCCAAAAGTCAGAAAAGAGAGGCAAACAGTGTGCATTGGAATCTGTAGCAGACATGAAGGCAAGGGGCAGCAAACACATTTTTTCTGGTATTGGGCCACTGCCCTCTGCCTTCCTTAAGAAGGCTGGAGCCAGCTGGCTCTCATCCCAGCCTGATTAGCTCCTGCTGTGCTTGTGTCTACTTGTCCTCCTTTGATGCTGCTGTTCACCTGGAGAAACTGACTCCTGGCTCATGACAGTATGGCTTTATGTTCATATGCATATGCACACAATGTCATGGCTAGTGAGCTCTCCTCTGGTTGTGTCCGTGCTTGGTCTAGGCTGGCAGCCAAAGGCAGCTGATAACACACATGGCAAGAGGTTCTGGCAGCAAAGTAATTAGTCAGTTTATTTTAGCATGGAAACAGTCTTACAAATGAGAAGCAAACAATAGTCCCAGCAAGGTCTATAAATCAGAGGCAGGCAATATATACACAAGTCAGAGGCAAGAACAACAGGCAAAGGAAACAAACAGAAGCACTGCAGGAAAAACAGTCAGTTAATCACCAACAAGATCTGAAGGGGAATGGCTCAACTCTTATAGGTTCAGAGATCAGCACAGATAGTGCTTGCTTAATTGTTGTTTGGCATAAATTTTCTGGGAGCGGAGTCCCCTTTGGTGTCTATGGTGGGTATTGGTATGTCATTCTTCATGTCAGAAGGAGCAGGGCTCCCTGCTGGGGCTGACACTGCCCCCTGTTCCATCTTTGGAGTGTGTGGTGGTACTGTCTGCTCTACAGGTTCTGCTGATACAGTGTCTGAGCCAGGGATCATAGAAGGTTCTGCTGTCTCAGACTCTGAGTCTGAGTCTAGGTCCTGAAACCCATGACAGATTGGTTGTCCTCTGTGATCATATCTTGCCCATTGATTTTTTTTTTGTACCATATCTGGTCTGCCTTCATATTGGTGTGGTTCCTTTGTAAGACAGAAGCAGGCTGTCTTGGGGCTTGGTGCCACCTCCACTGCAGTTGCTGGGGCTTGGTTCCACCTCCGCTGCAGCTCTATACAATTTTTAATAGAGACTTACAAGTCTCACCTTGCATTCACTGTCTCTCTCAGTCTCACAAAGCTTGCAGAGTGACTGTGAATATGATGTGAGACTTATCCCTATTAAAAATGGCATAAGGTAGCATTAGAGGTAGCAACAAATAATCCTTAAAGAATCAAATCTGTGAATATTAAACCCATGGATGTGGAGTGCTGACTGTATATATAACAGTCTTCGGGTTGACTTTATTAGGATCAAAGGCTTTAGTGAACAGTCAAGTTTTAACTTGATGTCTAAATGATAAAGAGTATTGGTGCCAATCAAAACTCCAGAGAGAGACCATTCTGCAGTTGGGTGCCATGGCTAAGAAGGCTCTCTCCCATGTCCTAATAAAGTATGACTTCACTGGTGGGACCTGGAGGACACAACAGCAACAAAACAAAACAAAAGCCCTAAGTTATTTTAAAAGTCACATTTAAAACTGTGTTAGTTTTGTCCTAAATTATAACTGGTTTCTGTGTATGGTTGTGTGAGCTGCATAGTGAAGAAAGCTGAGAGAAAGAAAATGAACACAATTGAAATATAGTACCTAAGGAACATTCTATGGATATCATGGACTGTTAAAAAGAGAAATAAATAGTTTATAGAAAAAAATCAGGCTTGAACTGTTCCTAGAAGCCAACATGACTAACCTGATGCTATTCTACTTTGGATGTATCATGGGACAACACGACTCATTGAAAAAGACGATAATGCTCAGTAAAGTGGAGGACAGTAAGTAAAGTGGAGGATCACCGTACAGGTGGATTGATTCAATCAAAGAAGCCATGACCCTGAGTTTGTAAGATGACCAGGGCTCTTGGAGGTCCCTCATTCATGAGGTCACCATAAGTAAAAGTTGACTTGATGGCAAATAACAAGAAATAACCCTGAGATAATAAAAAAGATCTGAGACTGGAGCTGAGACTGAAACAGGAGAGAGCAAGTGTTGTGTGCCTTGAGAACCTTTGGACTAGGCCTAAATTGCACTCCATGTAGATTGGACTCATAATGGTGCCCTTCATGGAGCTGCTTTAAGAACGTAAGGAGAACGTTCTCCCATCAGACCAAAGTCTTAACCAGTAGATATGCAGCACAGAATAGACAAAGAAGTAGTACAGGAATACCTGGTTAAACTATAGCAATATATAGCAATAGCATTTATTTCTATACCGCTTATCAACTGAGTGTTATCTAAGCGGTTTACAATGTGTTTTTAGCTAATTGCCCCCAACAAGCTGGGTACTCATTTTACCGACCTGCGGAAGGATGGAAGGCTGCGTCAACCTTGGAGCCCGGCAGGATCGAACTCACAACCTTGTGGTTGCAGTACTAGCATTTAACCACTGCGCCACCAGGGCTCCTTCTTCCCTCCCCACCAAACTAGATGAATTCAAGTTTCCAGGGCCAGATGAATTACATCCAAGGATATTAAAAGAACTGTCAGAAGTCATTTCTGAACCATTGCAATAATCTTTGAGAACTCTTGGAGAACAGGAGAAGTCCCAGCAGACTGGAGGAGGGCAAATGTTGTCTTCAAGAAGGGAAAAAAAGAGGACCCAAATAATTACTGTCCAGTCAGTCTGACATCAATACCAGGAAAGATCCTAGAGCAGATAATTAAACAGTCAGTTTGTAATTACTTAGAAAGCAATGCCATAATCACTAAAAGTCAACATGGACTTCTCAAAAATAAGTCATGCCAGACTAATCTTATCTCTTTTCACAATAGACTTACAAGCTTGACAGATGAAGGGAACGCTGTGGATGTAGCATATCTTGATTTTACTAAGGGCCTTTGACAAAGTTCCCTATGACATTCTTGCAAAGAAGCTAATAAAATGCAGGCTGGGCAGTGCTACTGTTAGGTGGATTTGTAATTGGTTTACCAACCAAACACAGGGTGCTCACCAATGACTGCTTTTCATCCTGTAGAGAAGTGACTAGTGGGGTGCCACAGGATTCTGTCCTGGGCCCAGTGCTGTTCAACATCTTCATCAATGACGTGGATGAAGGAGTAGAGGGCATGCTGATCAAATTTGCAGATAACACCAAATTGGGAGGGGTTGCTAATATGCCAGAGGACAGGATCAAAATTCAAAATGACCTTAACAGATTGGAGAGCTGGGCCAAAGCTAACAAAATAAATTTCAACAGAGAGAAATGTAAAGTCTTACACTTAGGCAGAAAAAAATGGAGTGCACAAATATAGGATGGGGGACACGTGGCTGGATAACAGTACATGTGAAAGGGATCTAGGAGTCTTGGTAGATCACAAGCTGAACATGAGTCAGCAGTGTGATGCAGCAGCCAAGAAAGCCAATTTGATTCTTGGTTGCATCAATAGAAGCATGGTGTCTAGATCTCGAGAGGTAACGGTTACCACTCTATTCTGCTTTGGTTAGACCTCATTTGGAATACTGTGTCCAGTTCTGGGCACCTTAGTTCAGGAAGGATATAGACAAGCTGGAGCATGTCCAGAAGAGGGCAACCACAATGGTGAAGGGTCTAGAAGCCATGGCCTGTGAGGAGCAGCTTAGGAAGCTGGGTATGTTATTCTGCAGAAGAGAAGGTTAAGAGGGGACATGATAGCCATGTTTAAATATTTGAAGGGATGTCATGTCAAGGAGGGAGTGGGCTTGTTTTCCACTGCCTCAAAGACTAGGACAAGGAGCAGTGGATTTAAGCTACAGGAAAGGAGATTCCACCTGAACCTCAGGAAGAACTTTATGACTGTTAGAGCTGTCCAGCAGTTGAATATGCTGCCTTGGAGTGTGGTGGAGTCTCCTTCTTTGGAGGTTTTTAAGCAGAGGCTGGATGGCCATCTGTTGGGAGTGCTTTGATGTGTGTTCCTGCATAGCAGGGAATTGGACTGGATGGCCCCTGTGGTCTCGTCTAACTCTATGATTCTATGATTCTGTGATTCTATGATTCTGTGATAAAGAAGCAGGGGGTCTCCAGAGGTTGTTAGAATCATTTTCCATTAACTTTAGCCAGCATGGTCAATGCAGAATTGCAGTCCAACAATATCTGGAGGCCCACAGATGCCCCAGCCATAGAGGATGTTGTGTACCTGTGCGTTTTATATTCACAAAGATAGTTTCATCATTTGGCAAGATTTTATCCTACCATGATAGATCATCTAGTTAGTATAATTTGTGAAGAGAGAATTTGCTTTCGTTGCAAGGTCAATGCTATCCTTTTAATATTTTACAACAGCAAACATGGCAATGTTGGTACTTTTTGTTGAGTGCTTAATTTTGAAGTACCCAGCTTGTTGGGGGCATGTATAGAAATGTTTCGAAATACATGCTATTTGTAAGTTGTTCGCCGCCTCGATCCATATGGAGAGGTGGGATACAAATAAATAATAATAATAATAGAAAAATAACAAACATGTTGATTTACCATTTTCAGAACTGTAAAATATACTTTAGTTGTGAGAAGTGTAAAGTTTGTTAGAAATAGCAGTGAATGTCACTGATTATTCTACCTCTGTTAAAGAAGGAAACATAAAGGTTGATGCGTCCTTGTTTAAGTAGTACAGTAAAATTCTAGTTTTCTAGGTTTAACATATGCTCTTTAAAGTTTACAAGCAAAAGTACTTTTTTTGACATGGACTGAAACAGTGCTTACATTAACACATAAAAGCTATTAAGAAAAGTTAAATCACTGTCAAGGCTGCACACATTGTACCTACCCATGATGGCTACAGTATGCCTTCCAGTTTTCAGGTGTCTTGAAGCTGTGACCTTGATACTCAGAGATGCATACATCCTCTTGTATTATTATAGATTCTTTAGTTATTTTTTAATGTTTTAAACAGTCAAAACATTGCTGTAGCAAGCTACTTAAATTGAGGCTTAATGAGTATCTCTTTGTCTCAGAGGTGATGTAAAAAGATGCTTCTCCCCCACTCCAAAATCCAGTGAATACATAAGAGATGGAGTTATTTATACAGCCTTTGTATCCCAAGCAAAAGGCTTTACTTTTTCACAGGAAAAATTGTAAGAAATTATTAATGTATACCTTGTAAATCTAAATATGTGCTCCATCAAATCTGCCCTTTATCTGCACAGTCCCATCTGTTCTGGGTTCTGTTTCCCTGTCATGGTAGATTGTGATGGAAGTTGGAAGCTTTTGTGATGGAAGCTTTTATTTAGAGAGGTTATATTCATAATGAAGCTCAATCATGTATTCTATTTACACACATATGAATCTGCTAGCGATGCCTCAAGGGCTTGCCTATCAGAAGCACTATTATTGGGTATAATTTTTTGAGAATCCATTGCATTGCTATATGAACTCCTGGATTTGACCTGTGCTGTGCCCTCTCAGCAGGATTCACTATGTTACCTGTAATCTTTCACATGCATAGAGTCCGACATAAGTGAAACTCCTGCTTTCAGATCATTCATATCTTAGCACTCGCAATTGACATATCAGTCACAGCATAAAATACTATCATTCTCGTAGACCAACTGTTTACCAGAGTATAGCACAAACTCTCCTTCTGTGACTCATTTCATCTCACTGTTTCACATAGTGATGTTTCAATGTGAAATGAAGTTTTTTCATGCTGTGCTTCTGAGTAGAAAAAAGACAAGACATTCCATGTATGATAAATAGTGACGGTTCTGAGAGAAGCCTAGCAAAAAATGCAATCTGGAGCCATTATACTTGGTTAAATAATTTACGACACAAATGTGCTTGTTAACATTTTAGAACTAAGTACTATTTATATGATAGTAGGTAGAAAACCAGTTAGACTTGCATGGAATTGCTTAATCTGCCCCCCCATTTAGAAAATTAATCCATATACCTAACATAAAACTGCCCCTGAAAAATATTTTTGCAATCTACCTCATTACTAAAAAAATGACAATTATATTGTTCTACCATTCATCTGTCAATTTGGGGAGGGGGGAAGGAAAGGTAACCCCCACCACATTTTAAATTTCAGCCTATTTTGTTTCAGCACCTGATTCGTGGAAGGAAGGATGCCCCCACTCCCTTTGCCCTTCTGTCCCTGCCTCCCTCCCTCAGTATTTTCACTACTAAAGAATAAAATTACAGAGAATAAGGTTCAAAAGTAGGCAATAGTAAGGGTTTGTCAGGGCTGGTTGCAGGTTTTTGTGGGTACTCAGGCACGTGAATGTCACTTGCAGAGTTAATTTTTTATTCCCTTTTCCCCTTCACCTCACAATTCCAGCTCCCCTACAAAAGCCTTTTCTCTATCCTTTGAGTTCTCTTTTATTCTCTTTCTGCTGATCTGCGTTGTGGTTCCTAACATGCTCTTCACCCACAATTTATTCTTCCCTTCCACCGAGATTAACAACATTCTAGTAGAGGGAGCTGTACCCTCCCACTGATTAATCCTCTGTCTTCCCACTTTTCCAGCTGATTCTATAATATATTTTTCCCTTTCCCCCTTCGTCCTCAGTGTACTTCAAGTTCTGTAAACTGAGTACAGAGTACAAAACCAATTTGCACTCAGTTAACAGATAATGTCCTTCTTAGTAGACTCATGCAAAAAACAAAAACAAAAGCAATCTCCTGCAGTGTTTCCTAGTTCACTTGTTCTTCCTCATTATTATCTTTTACCATATTGAGCACTCTGATATTGCTTAGCCACATGTATTCTAGTTTTCATCAAAGAAATGTTGGAGGGTATGGGGATTAGATCATGAATAAGGTGCTGTTCAGTTCCTTCTAGGCATGCTTCTGAGATCTTCTTCCTAGTGTCTTTGGCTGTCAGGCATTTATCAATAGGAAGGGCACTGGAGGACACCAGAGCAATAACCCTTCCCTTCTCATTTCATTCCCAAAAATCCTCCAAAAGTTTCAGTGCTCTGATTTTGCAAGGCCTCAATTCCAGAGGAAGTGTGAATCTAGTGTCACAGAGAGTTAATCTTAGGCCAGTTTCCTGCTTCTTGGGCCCTTTCATATTATGCAATTATAGTGCTATAATTCCACTTAAAGATGACAACATTCCTTGGAATTCTGGGGTTTGTAGCTTAGTGAGGCACTAATGCCCCCTGGCTAAGAATTCTAAGTAGCCCTTCCCAAACTGCAAGTTCCGGATCCCATAGGGTGAAACCATGACAGTTAAAGCAGAATATAGCACTATAACTGTGTAGTGTGAAGGGGCCTTTCTTAGGATGGTAGAGACCATCACTTGGAGATTATAGAGAAAAGACCACCCTAGGTTTTTGAACAATGAGGCAGTTGCTTCTGTGGTTCCTTAAGGTATCTCTTAAATTAGAAAATGATGGTCACTCCACAGCCTGGTAATACTCCAGGACTCTCTGGAGCACCCACCTATTTACTAGTTTGAAAAATTCCTAGAGCAGATGTTGCTGTACTACAGTTGCTTTTATGGCTCACTATTGGCTAAAACTAATAGTACTTGCACTTCAACTCCAACAATATCCAGAGATGGGGGCATGTGTCCCCTCCCTGACAAATGGGATGCTGACCAAAGAGCCTGTGGGGCTCAAAGGAGTAATTTTTCACTGCTGCCTGTGCTCTTACCACTGGGAAACAGACAATAATTCCAGAAACTCCTGAGTTCAAGGACTTCTGGGCTGATTTCCTATTTTTCCATGGGGGCATCTTGGAAGAAGCAATGGAATGTGACCTACATTATGCCCTATTTATTTTGGTGCTGTGAGATATTTCACTGAGAAATGGGAAGCTGGTCAGTGTCTTGGATCAGTAATGGTTCTCGTTAGAGTTTTAGGACAGTTGTCTGACCATGCTAACCGTTGTGCCAGACCCATCTGTCATCTTTTCATTAATCCCCTAGCATTTTGAATACTGGTTTATTTTTGTATAGTAATGTAGGTTTTCCCTTCTAGTGCTGTGGATGAGTTCAGATAATATACAGATTTGCCACAGTTAGCTGGCAAAGAACATTTGCTTGTTATGCATGATATTTTTGCAAAATATACTAGTCTTTTTTGAAAACACTTTGAATAGTTTATAATTATTACAGCAAGTTTCAGAAAAATAAATTCTCTTATTAGAGCATAAGCTCAATTCGATTTTTTTGTGTTTTCCATTTATCTGTCCTTTTAATAGTAGTTTATATTACGTAAAGAAAATCTGTGAGATACAGTATTCTAACACCAAAAGAAAGAAAGAAAGAAAGAAAGAAAGAAAGAAAGAAAGAAAGAAAGAAAGAAAGAAAGAAAGGTTGGATACACATTGGAGAAATTACCCTATCCTCACAAGAGAACATATATGGAGAAAATATAGCTCCTGGACCATTAAAAAAGCCAAAACTTGAGCACACTTAGCCATTTCTGCATTACATTGCTACAGTGCTATTATTTGACTTTCAACATCCTGTGGAATTCTGAGGTTTGTAATTTACTAAGTCCCTCTAAATGCCCCTTCCTAAACTGCAAACCCCAGGATTCCATAGGATATTGAAAGTGGAATAATAGCACTATAACAGTACATGTAGTGCAAAAATGGCCTAAGTAGTAGTATTGTAGTGGCTTTTTCACACATATTCTGTGAAAGCATCTCAATGTGATAAGATGTTTGTGTGAAACTACTTCCCACGTGCTTGTGGACATACGTAACATGACATTGCATAGTAACATTCCTCTTTCAGCTGCCCCTTGCAGTTTTCATGCCACAGTCTTTACATTTGAATCACATTCTCATACACCTTTAACTAGCACTGTAGAGAGTCCAAAACACTTTAAATATGTCACCTCTTTTGTTGAACTTTAACTTACTTTCACAGTAAGCCTTGGAGACTGGTGGATCAATCTTTGTTTCCTAATCTCCATTTTATTTACGTAATGGTTGATCTAAATTATCCATGTTTTGTAGAAAGCATGAAATATTTTTAATGCATACAAGAGAATCTACTTAAGATTGTCTGTTTTCCCCCGAATCTTATTATTTCAATATGCCTTCAAGTTGTTTCTGACCTACAGTAACTATAAGGCAAACATATCATGGGGTTTTCTGGGGCTGAGAATGTATGACATGCCCAAGGTCACCCAGTGGGTTTCCATAGCCAAATGGGGAATCAGACCCTGGTCTTCAGGGTTGTAGTCCAATGCTCAATTGATTAAACTATACTGGCTGTCATTGCACCATGCTTGGAAGAATATAATTTCTTCTATTGTGGAGCAGCCACAAAATCTAATCAGAGGGAGCATGCCTATGAATATAAATACCTGTGGGATGATGGCAGAAGAGAACTATATTGCATTCATGTTCTGCTGTTGCTTTCAGGCTTCCTGTAGGCCTCTGGTTGGCAATTCTAGGAAACAGGACACTAGACAAGTCTTTGATTTGACTTCAGCAGATGATATCACACTTTGGAACTTCCACTTTTCTCCTTTCTTTATTAGACTTTCATAGGATTGCTAAAACTCTCCTTTTTAGGGCACTTGGCTATTACTGGTAGCTCTGTTTTTTTTAGTGATTTGAATCACTGTGGCTGGATAATTATTTTAAATGATTGTTTGTATTTTCCCTCTCTCTATCATTTTCTTGATTGCTTTATTCAAATATTGTCAAACTGAGTTTTTAAAGATATGTTAAACTACAGAGCAATTTCAGCCCACACCAAGGCTGTCTGAGAATATTAGAATGAGCAGATGTGCTGTACCACTGATAGACAAGAACTGGCCTGGCAAGACAGTATGTGCATTGTGGAGGCCTCTACTATGCCCACAGAAAGTCAGGTCACAGGAAAACCACTGATAGTTGGGTGAAAAGCAACCTAAATGGCATGTTGGGGAAGGCTTTCTCTTCTGGTGAGGACATGGGAGAGAGCCTTCTCAGTGACTGCTTCTACCCTGTGGAACGCTCTTCCACAGGAAGTTAGGCAGACCCTTTCCCTGTTCTCCTTTTGCGGGCAAGCGAAAACATTTCTTTGTAAACAGGCTTTTATTTAAGCCACAGAGCTTTATTAATAAACGATTTTAAATTAAATATTGTTTTAAGTTTTTTATGATTTTATATGTTTTAAATGTTTTTAATTGTTTTAATTGTTTTTATATTTTAATTTATTGTTGGAAGCTGCTTTGGGTCCCATTCCGGGAGAAAGGTGACGTGCATATATATATATAAATTAATCAAAGAAAGAAAGAAAGGAAAGAAAGAAAGAAAATTCCCAGAGTGATCTGAGGATTAACTCAGTTCTTGTAGATCAGGAATGAGCAAGTGCAGTGAGCCTAGAGGCCATTTTCTGCCCCCACAAGGACTGGAAATAATGTCACAAAACCAAACCAAATCAAACCAGTGATGACCAGAAGGCCACTCTTAGTTCTGAAAAAAGTGTTTTCTTAACAGAGTGGGAGGGCCCTGCAATGCATTTAAGAGGTAAACTGCCATTCCTAGAAGCTTTCAGGAGAAGGAATTAATCTTTTATGGGCCAGGTAAAGAGTAGTCTGGGGAGTCACAAAGCATCAAAGGAACACAAAGCAGCCCTGCGTGGGGGGCTAGTCCACCGCTGTTCTAGATCCAGAAGTCCCCACAGTTATTCTAGATCCCAAACCTTGAAGCTGCTATAGTTAATTTCCCTCCACTTGTTTTCAGTGGGAGGGAGAATTCATATAATCATTCATTTATACATTTATTTTTGTATTTCTTTCCTTCCTTTCCCTCAGAATTTTACTGGAATTTAAAGCAGAGGGAGGAGGAACTAAAAAAAATCTGCAATAAAACCTGCTGGTAGAAATATCCAGGAAACAACCAACCCAACATAACATCCCATCCTGTCTCCTTTGAGCTATCAGGTTTTTGGAGGTGGACAGCTATGGATCTACCAAGGATCTCTCCTACCCTCTGGTAGGTGGGATTTTTCTTCCCAGGTTTTAATTTACACTGGTAGTTTACTTAGGCCCTTTCCGCACCAGGCAATTAGAATGGGTCAGTGCGTCCTCTCATGGAGGTCATCTGCACTTTGGAGCAGACTAGGAGTGGATTACTTACTGGAGATCCGCACCTCAGTCCACTCCAAAACGACCCCAAGTGGTCCTCCAGCATGTTTTCTAAAGACCGCAAAAAAAGGTCTTTATTTTCCTGGAATGCGCCATTGCGTTCCTGCTCCCTTGTGCAAATTCGCAGGCTCGCACCAATGCGTGCCTGCAATCTGTGGAGGGCGAGCTTTAGGTGTGGTGAGTTTCAGTGGTTGGTCTGGACCCACAACCAACCGGAAGCTGCCATTTTGGAAACCAGAAGCTGCCTTTTTGGAAGCTGGAGCAGTGCGGATCTATAGACCTCTCACTGCTCCGATTTGCCCTGGACCAAGAAGGAGGCCTGCGGAAGGGCTTCAGGGACAGTCCGCATTGCTTCAGACCCCAGAAGAAGCAGTAGGTAACGGCACAGAGCGATTCCCTCGCCTTGTGCGGAAAGGGCCTTAGTTATGAAATTGTTACAAAAATGTACACACAAACACACACACACTTTTCCTCAACATGCCTAAGTCAACATGTTTCTACCCTTTCTATCTGTAGATATGTAAGTTTCAAAGAACTTGCAATGTTCTGCTGTGTTATTTCAGGGCTCAGTACTTAAAACTGAGTACCTTGCAAATATGCAGCCTTAGCGATCAGGGCTGAAATATGCAGCCATCCACTACTTGATTGTATTTTTAGCACAATGACTAAATTGTAGGTGAGACACCTTTTTATTAGAGTACAATGCAACAGTATGGTGAAACTCCGAAGACCATATTTCAGTTAGGGAATACGTTCAGCAGAACAACCACCGTGGTTTGGAATGACATTTACTTCCAACTATTTCCAATGCTAAAGACTGATTTATTACACACCCACTCCATCTGACATAAGGTAATAAACTCTGATATATTAATCATGTAATTTAATATTTATGGTATTTGCTAAAGACAACCATGATTAAAATTGTTGACATTTTAATAATGATACCCTAGAAGTAACTAAAAGACTTGCTATTATTAGACTCCATACTTGAGCAATTGGTCTCCCACATGATCTATCTAATACAAAGTGATATGTTCTTCTGTTCTTCCTACTTACCTGGAATAGCTAATGTGAAAGGCATTTGCTTTTCTAACTAATTTCCTATCTGGTTCCAAATGCAAACTTTTAAATAAATTAAAAAACTATAAAGACATCACAGCTGTAGGATGTGGGCACCAAATGGAACGACAGATGTTGTGATTTCAGTACGTCTTTTGTGAAGTCAGTGAGAATATATTGGGTTATGGGAGAAGTTCTGTATTTTTCAGATCTCTTCTATGTAGTACAGAAACAAAAATGAAGTTTTTAGAGCAAGTCAGAAGGACAAAGATGAGGCTGTGATTTTTACATGATGAAGGATTGCTGAAGAAAAGTGACCAGGGGTAATTCTCACCAAAAGATGCGAACATTTCCAACATGGTCACCAAAATGTCCTAAAAGCAGCACAGAATACTTTGTAAAATTGGAGATTTTCAAGGAAATCAAACTTTTTTTCCCAACAAAATGAAATTGCAGGCTGGCCATAGTAACACTGAGAAATACTAATTTAGCTTTTTCTGTTGCCATAGAAGTTTTCTTTTCAAAACCAAAATGTGCATCTAGTAGACATGTTCTCTTTGGAAACCACATTTATTTTTATAGATGAATGTGGATAGGTTGTCTAAAATCTGCTTCTCTTCATACTAGTATGAAACATTTGCAAAGTGCATATGCTGCTTGTGATAAGAGAAATGCCTGGGTGTTTGTACTAAGCCCTGTCATCAGTGCTTTGAAATGCGAAAGGGCATACTGACATCCAGCCAGGAGCCCATAACTGCCAATATAGCTTCTGAAAAGGAAATGTATATGGAACTATTGCTTTATGGAGATCTCTTTGCTATTACACATGCTTCTAAGTGCCATAGCAAAACCCTTCAAAGATTCTTGAAAACAGTAGTTTGAGAATGCTGTAAGAACTGTCATACATTCTAATGTGCCTTGTAGAACCACAGTTTCTGGTATTTTTGGATGAGAGGGAATGACGTAAACTCTTCTTTCTTGATGATAACCATCACAAGATTCTGCATAGATTCTCTAGAGTTTGCAGATATTCTCACTGTATAGTTTTATACATTTCTGCTCTGTCAGTGCAGGATAGGAAGCATAGTTCATGATAATGGAACCTGTTTTCAAACCACTGTTCAAAACAATCCTCTGTTTTACAAACTTGTAGTAGAGGAGCAAAGGAGCTTACAAATGGTGTTTTTAGTAACAAGTAGTTTTCTGTTACCTTATAATTTTCTATTAGTGTCTGCCTATTTGCCTGGTCTACATAGTGGTGAATGTCATGTCTCCATTTATTTGTTTCACAAAATTATTTCCATCTTCTAGCCTTGCCATAGTTTGTGAAGGAAATGGGAGGCAGCCAGGGACACTTAGTAGACATGGCAATCCTCCTCCTCCTCTTCCTCCTCCCATCGTCGTCATCGTCATCATCATCATGCATCATCATCATCATCATCATCATCATCATCATCTATACCAGTGGTTCTCAACCTGGGGGTCGGGACCCCTTTGGGGGTCGAACGACCATTTCACAGAGGTCGCGGTTCCTCAATCCTGCCCCTCCCTTTTAAAAGAAGGTGGCCTCACAGCCAATGGGAGCAGTGCTTCTGAGACCCCTGTGCTGGGAGGAGGGGAGAGGAGGCATGCTGGGCGTTTCCCCGTCTTTCCCTGCCTGGTGGGAAAGCACTGGAAGAGCCTGAGGTGGAGCCGGAGATGCGGAGAGCAGGAGGAGAGAGCTGGAGCCTGAATGTTAAGGCGGAGGTGAGGACACCGAGAGGAGAGAACTGGAGCCAGAGCGTTAAGGCGGAAGTGAGGAGAGGAGACCCCGCGCAGGCGAGAGGGGAGAGGAGGTGTGCAGCCAGGAGCTGCTTGGACGCTCGCGCCTGCACCACACACACAGAGACACACACACAGAGGGCTTCCCCTTCAGTGTTCCTTTCTCCTTCATGCCGGCTTGCAGAGTCAGAGTTGCTTGCCGGGGTGAGTGAGCAGCCGGGCGCTGCTTGGATGCTTGCACCCGCACCACACACACACACACACAAACACACACAGAGGGCTTCCCATTCAGGGTTTATGGCGCTGCAGCGGGACGTCTGGGAGGTAAGACCCCGTCCCCTCACCCTCTTCGCCTCATGCTTATTCATGCCGGCGAACAGAGTTGCTTGCCGGGGCGAGCGAGCAGCTGGGCTCCGCTTGCTTCCCAAAGTGGCGGGGCTGCAGCAGCGGTGATCGCCCGGTCGCCCGTTCCTTCTGGGCACACTGCTCCATGGAAGTTGTTGGTGTGGCTGTTGCCTTTGGTCTGGCAGGCAAAGGGGGAAACTTTCCTGCGGCGGATCTGCCATCCGACGGGGGAGATCAGTCCCTCCAAGACCGAGAACTCAGTCGAGAAAGGAGCAGGGGGCGTTAGCCAAGGACTTCGGTTTGTGTAGCGAGAGCCCCCGAGGCTCCTTGGTTGTTTTTTGTTTTTTTTGGTTTTTTTTTGGTTTTTGACCCGAAAGCGTTGCTCTGATCTGTCCTGTGGACTTTGGCCATTTCCACATTCCAGTGTTATAGCGCTATGATTCCACTTTCACCATCCTATGGAATCCTGGGGTTTGCAGTTCAAACTGCAAACCCCAGGATTCCATAGGATGGTGAAAGTGGAATCATAGCGCTATAACAGTCTAGCGCAGAAATAGCCAGGATGACTTTCTCCTCTTGCTTTTGTTGTGCGTGGACCCTTGGTGCTTGCCACACGCACGTGTTGTGTTCTTCGCCCTGACCGTCTTGCATTCCTCACTTTTTGTATGTCCAGCGTCCGCACTCCCTTTAAGGGAGGGAGGGAGGGAAACAAAACACGTCTGCTTATGCCGCCACCATCTTTCCTCTCTCCCTGTCCTTTCCTCCCTGCGCCTCGTGTAAAATGTGGGCTGTTTCGGCATTGCCTTTGGGAGTGACTGGCTTTTTGAACTGTGGAAACTCAACATTCAGAACTAGAACTACTGCCTTAATTCTGGCATTGATGGATGCTTTCTGTGCTTAAAAAAACGGGGGAGGGTTACCAGTTAATAATAATAATAATAATAATAATAATAATAATAATAATAATAATAATAATATTATTATTTATTTCTATCCCACCTCTCCAGTCTATCCAGAGCAGTGATTTAGGGCAGTGTTTCCAATCTATTTGATGTTGGAAATAACTAACTAACTAAATAATAAATAAATAAATAATAACGAAAATGATTTTATGGTTGGGGGTCACCACAACATGAGGAACTGTATTAAGGGGTCACGGCATTAGGAAGGTTGAGAACCACTGATCTATACCCTGCTTTTTCCTAGGCTGGGACTAAAAGCAGCTCACAATTAAAAAAAAAATGGTTAAAACTCATAGAATATTAAAGTTAAAACATCATTAAACAATTGAAAGAGTTTAAATAATGTTAACATTAATAATTAAAACCTAAAATATTCAGCAGGAACACAATTTCTAACACATTCTGTTATACAGGCCACATATAATCAATCATCCCTTGAATGCTTGACTGAATAAAAATGTCTTTATTTCACTGTGGAAGGATAGTAGGAAGGGTGGCAGTCTAACTTGTCTGGGAAGGGAGTTCTAGAGCCTGAGGGCAGCCACTGAGAAGGCTGTCTCCTCACCAGGTACACCTGTGAGGGTGGTGGGACAGAAGGAAGGGCCTCTTCAGCAGATCTCAAAGCCCAGGCTAGTTTGTAGGGGAGAATATAGTTTTTCAAATAACCTGGATCTGAGCTGTGTAGAGCTTTAATGGTAATCACCAGCACTTTGAATTCTGCCCAGAAACAGATTGGCAGCCAGTGGAGCTGTTGAAACAGGGGAGTTGTATGATCCCTATAGCCAGCCTCAATTAACAATCTCACTGCAGATCTTTGGACCAGTTGAAGTTTCTGAACAATCTTCAAAGGCACCCCTACATAGAGTACAGTACAGTAATCCAACTGGAATATAACCAAGGCATGAGTCACAGACTGAATCCCTGTTCCCTGATCTGCCTTTTGACTGACCAGGGGCACCTCCATCTTGTATGGATTAAGTTTCAATTTGTTTACTCTCATCCAGTCCATTACTGATGACAGGCATTGGTTTAGGTCCAAAACAGCTTCCTTGGCTTGTGGTGGGAAATAGTAATAAAGTTGGGTGTCATCTGCATACTGACCTCAAAATTCCAGACAACCTCTCTGAGCAGTGTCATGCAGATGTTGAATAGCATAGGGGACATAAACAAGCCCTGAGGGACCTTGCAGGCCAAAGGCCATGGATTCAAACAGGAGTCTCCCAGGACCATTTCTGGGTTTGGCCCTCCAGAAAGGAACAAAAGCACTGTAAAACAGTGCTCCCAAGTTCCATCCCTGCAAGGCAGCCCAGAAGGATATCATGGTCAATTGTATTAAAAACCACTGACACGTCCAGCAGAACCAACAGAGACACACTCTACTTGTTTAGTTTCTGGTGTAGGTCATTCACCAGGGTGACCAAAGCAGTCTCAGTCCCATAGTCAGGCCTGAAACCAGGTTGAAATGGATCTAGATAATCTCTTTCATCCTGAAACCCCTGAAACTAGAAGGCCACCACATGCTCTAAAACCTTGTCCACAACTAGAATGTTAGAAACTGGGCAATCATTATCCAAAATGATGGGATCCAGGGATTGCTTTTTTAGTAATGGTTTTATAGCAGCCTCCTTGAGGCAAGCTGGAACTCTACTCTATTTTAAAGAGGCATTAACCATTCTCTTTACCCACTCAGTCAGTCCCCCACTAGCTTTTGTAATAAGTCAGGAAGGGCAAGGATCTACAGCACATGTGGTGGCTCTCAAATCTCCAAAAATCCTGTCCACATCCTCAGGTTGTATAAATTGAAAACAATCCAGTCACTGGACAAGCATAGGTGAGTGTTACATCCACTGGGTATGTATCAATCATAGCATCTAAGCCAGAGCAAATCCTAGTGATGTTATTTGAAAAGTACCGGGCAAATTGTTCACAGTAGGCTGTTTAATGATCTGGATTTTCATTTCTTGGCCTGTGTGAAAAAGACCCTGACCACTTGAGAAAGCTCTGTTGGCTGGTTCCCTGAAAACATAACAGAAGCAGAGAAGAAATTTGCCTTTGCTGCCTCTATTGCCACAGAGTAGGGTCTTAGATAAGCTCTAGCCTGTATTTGATCAAATATGTTTGAGTGTTCTGCCAACATCACTCTAGTTGACTTCTCACATGTTTCATTGCCAGCAGCTCCCTGGAAAACCAGGAGGCTGGTTTGGTTCCACTTCATAAGAGGAGATACTTGGGAGTGATCTTGTCTACCACCCTGACGATTTCTCTGTTCTAGAGTCAGCCAGGACATTGATAAGACTGCCTGTCAAGGCAGCAGGAAACTCCCCCAAGAGCTATCAGGAATCCATCTGGATCCATAAGCCTCCTGGGGTAGTTCATCTTAATGAGTCTCCCACCTCTGCAGAGGTTCTGATTTCCAGTGAGTCTAAATCGATGATCGGTCCATGACAATGGAACTATAGACATCTCCTCTACTCTCAGATCATATTCATCCCAATCACTACAGAAGACAAGGTCCAGAGTATGCCTGGCAGTGTGAGTAGGACCAGATACCACTTGGGACAGATCTGTACTTGTCATGGCAGAAATTAAGAAAGGAGACTGTTGAGCAATTGGGTGGGTAGTATATCAAGAGAATCCATACTCTGTCCCAACAACGTCCTCCCAAGCTTCAGGTAAACACACTTGAACCCAGAAATCTATGAGGTGGGGTACCTGTACAAGGGGCTGGAATTTTGAAACTCCACTTCCCTGACCCTCAGGTCTTGCTTGTTGTTAAGCAGAGAACTTCCCTCTCCCAGCCTTATCTAAACAGACCTCTGTGATGCATGCTTATCCAGGATCAAGTCCTGAGTGGCAGCTGTCTTCCCATTAACTGACCAAACATTCACCAACAACACTTGCAATCCAGGGGTAGTGTTGCCAGCACCATCCAGGTTATTTGAGTTGGGGCACATTTTAGGAACAACTAGTACCCTACTCCTGCCCCATTGTTTAAAGTGTAACTGTTTCCTCTTTCTGTATCTCCCTCTGTCCTGTACAGCCATGGCTGCCCCTTCAGGTCTAGTATCTCTCTTCCTCTTTTCAGAACACATATTAGACTGGCTGTGTACTTACAGATGATAATAAATAATTGTAGTAGTAATAAAGTGCAGAATAACAGAATGCAATCCTCCTATTTCTTCCAAGCAACATGACAGGCCCTTTCCTTTGTGTATCCCTGAAGTGGTATCCCCCCAAAATGGTGACCCCACCCTTTGGTGTCACCCTTTTCAGTGGCAGGCTTGCCCCCACTGGACTCCTACTTTATCTGCCAGCTCCCTCAACTCTAGACCTGGGGCAGATGGGACTGGCTGGCAGAGTCTGCTAGTCATAGCTGATGGTGGGCCTGAGTCTGTAAAGGCACAGGAGAGTTGGCTCTGCCCTCCTGCTCACAGTTCCACAGGTATTGCACAGCCAGGCAGTGGCAGCAACAGCAGTAATGCTTATCTTTACTGAACTCTTCTGAGCTGGTCTTCCTGGGGCTTCCTCTCTTGGCAGAACGTGCTCGAACCAGCCAGAGGAGGGAGAAAGGCTGTATATGGAAAATATATTTACCAAAGAGAAAATGAAAGTGAAGAAAAAGATAAAAAAAGGAAGGAGAAGTACACAGAATATCAACATGGACCAGGTGTTTATCAGGTATTTACATAAATAGAAACTGTTCCTATTTACAAGAATGCATGTTCTTGAAGTCTACATCTACAAAATATGTGCTCCCGCACAGCTGAAACAGGTTAAAAAAAAGTCTGACCAGAATTCTATGCCTAATACTAGACCACATTAATCTTTTTGATTTCATTTATAGTTATTACTCTCATGGTAACATTTGATAACAGTAATTATTTCAAAGTTTGTACTGATTCAAGCTTGTTAGCAAATAGTTTGCATAGTTATAAAGATTGTAAACAGTATCTAGGATAAATTAATACTGGTCTAATTTGACAGGAAACGATCCCATTTCTCTCTACTTCAATAGCTGAACAGAATATAACAGAGGACAAGCAAACACATCTTTTATCTGCTTTCAAGATAAACTCTGGGTCTTTCCGCCCTTCACTGTTATAGTGCTATTATTCCACTGGATTTGCAGGTTAGGGAGGGGTATTTACAATTCTCAGCCAGAAAGCTCTTTGGCCTCAATAAACTACAAACCCCGTAATTCCACAAGAAAGTGTTGAAAGTGGAATAATAGCACTATAGCATTGTAGTGTGCAAAGGCCTTCAGGTGGAAGTAGAAAAATTGATGAACAATGCAGGATTAACTGAATTAATATCTTTTTTTTTATTCCACTATTAGTCCTTACATTGTAAAGGCAACTTATGAAAGGAAGAAGGAAAGGCATTATATGATACCTTGAATTAAAATATGTCTATCATCACTCTTCATTTTCAACTGTAATGATAATAACAGTAACAACAACAACAACAACAACAACAACAACAATAATAATAATAATAATAATTAGAACAAATGAGCAGTTAGAATTGATTGCTTACATTTTAATAATGGTGGCTCACTGTGGTCTTACTTATTTCTAATTCCTCATACAAATTCTTTTATCATGACAGTGGATAAATGTGCCATATTTTATCTTATTACAGTATTTGATACAGAAATGAGAGGATCTTTTGTGAATGTTATTTTCCTGTGTTCTGTAGTATATTCCAGTTTAAACATTTCAACCTGTTGCATGTATATTATCTCTCAAATTTCTTGGCAAAACTGCTCCATTAACATCATAGAAGTTTTGTCATTGTTTTCAGTAGGTGCAGAATCATACCTGTGCATTCTTTTCTGCTTCTGAGTATCAACACCTTCCACATTATCCAAGCTACTGATCAGAACACTTTAATAATCAAACATTTTAATTAATTGAAACAATTGCCATGAGAAATGAGAAAAGGCACGATAATTTAGAATGTCACTTTGGTGTTCTGGGCTTTTTTTTAAAATGCACCATTTAATAGAGAAATTATGCTACAGCTGTGATGTATTTAAGTCTTTTACTCCAAGTCTCAAGTCACGTCTACCTTCAAGTCTCAAGTGAAGCCCTTGAAGATACTTTCAAGTCAAGTCTCAAGTCTGGAAGTCAACTTTATACTCCAACCTAAATTCCAGAATTATTGGACAAAGCCAAATAAAGTCAGTTTGAAAAATTTAAGCAGAGTCAGCTCTCCACATTTGTGATTTTGCCATCTGTAGTTTTGGATGTGGGGAACAGGACCCTTCTTACTTTCAATTTCTGAAGCTGGATGACTTTTCAGAAGTGGAGAATAGGATCCTTCTTACTCCCCATTACTGAAGCTTCAAAAGGTTTAGAAGGAAGGATTTTTCCTCCTTAAGCCTGTTGTCCAGCACATTTGCTATTCCCTTTGGAGAAATGCACCCTGCACTGTGGGGGTGAGTCTTGTCTTCTGCTCTTAGGAAAAGTTTTAGAAGGTTCCTTGAATATGCAGCAAGAACAGACTGCTGAGCAGACCTCAAGCCTGCCTCAAGCCCATTGCCTAGGCCATTTGCTGTTCTTCTCTGAGAAATAAGCCCACACTTTGGGCTTCAGACAGATTGCCATGTGACCAGTAGGCAAAAAGAGATGGAGGTGTTGTTTCAGGTCATAAGGTTTCTGGATGAATGTGCTATGTTACTGAATTGAGGGCAGCAAGTCAGTCATTAAAAATATTTAAGTCTCAAGTCAGTGCATCATTTATTGCCAAGTCAAGTCCGAGTCAAGTCACTGAAGTGACTTAAGTCCGACTTAAGTCTGAGTCTATTGACTCGAGTCTACATCACTATAGTAAAGTATGGCTATGTATGTGATGTATAGTATATGTGATAAGTTAAATGATCTCTTGGAGGAGTAGAAAGCATAGAATGTTAGGGTGACTGCTGATTGGCTGAATGTTTGAATAGGATATTGAAAAAGGTTGGTGTATGACAATTAGGCAGGATAAGAGAAGGGGATTAGTTAGACTCAGGACAGTCAGTTAGGACCGACTGGGATTATGTCCTGATAGACATAATCAGGAAAAGAGTGAGATCTGTTAAAATAATTGAGGTTTAGATGTACTAAATAAGTAATCTTTAACTGTATGTTGAACTTATGTTTAATAAATTAGTTTTGTATTGTTCTCATGAACCTCTGGGAATACTGTAGGTCTATGGGAGTTTGTGAAGTCACATACACAGTGTCTGTGGTAGCACCAGTGATAACTAGCTGGTGATAACTTTGGTGCCATACTAGTCGGGCAACTAGTGGCCCACATGTGATGCCATAGTATTTAGTTGCAGTAATAGGACTAGTGGAGGTTCCCACATTTGGTGGCTGAGGTCTGACAAGGTGTCCAGTGCTAAAAGGTATCTAGAATAGCACATTCACCCTGTAGAGCCCTTTTTATCATTCTAAAAGCAGGGAACTTAAAAAAAAATCTAGAGGCCTGCGCAAGGCCATACAGGATATGTTTCTAACTAAAATGCAATTTGAGAGTATGTTGGTTCTTCTGAGCTCTGCTTCCTATTCCATTTCATTAATATAATCTCAACATAGTCTTTAAGATTGCAGCTTGCACCTTGAAGCTAGTGGATGGGGTCCAAAGGCTGCAGGGCTGGGTTTTCTCTCCTTTCATGTCTTTGAAGATGACTGAACATCTATCTCATTCTGTATTAAGACTGTGAATTTTTGAGCTTGTAAAACTTATTCACTCTCTCATCTTATTTTTGCCTTCCTAAGCCAGCTGAACCTGGCATGTTCGGGTGAAGATCAAAGTAAAAAATGTTGACATGTAATGCTTAAATAAAAATGCTTGTATAAGTATCTGTTAGACAAAAATTTACTTCATGCCATTTTCAACCAACTCCATAGGCAAGCTGCACACACAGAAAAAACAAATCACTCCCTGTTCATACTTACACAAATATCTCATATAGCCTTTGTTTATCTATGGAAAGAAACTGAGCATATCTTCCGCAATTTAACTGCAGGTCATCCGAAGGGCAGTAGCAGGAATCCTGTGATCCATGTAGGCCTCCCAAAGGGGCAAAGAACAAGACCTGTTTGATCCAGCACCTGCTGTGAAACTACCACTCAGATGCTCCCCCCACCTTTTTTCAAACTTTTGCCAGACTGTGAATAGAATAAATATCTATGGGCAATAGGAACATCATCTGGTGATAAACAAGGATGGCATCATAAAGCACTGAACATTTATGAGGATATGACCTTGCCTTAGCATTTTTATCAGGGACAACATTCTGAATGAAGTGGAGGTGGATGGTTGAAGGTCACTTTCTAATGCATTGCAGCTCTTGGCACTCACATTTAAAAAGTTTAAGACCAATATGCAATGCACAGGTACTTAGGAAGCCATCCACAGATTCTTGGATTGTATACTGGGTAGCACCCTTAGTCAGCATAGCCAATGGTGAAGAATGCTGACAGCTGCAGTCCAACAACATCTGGACAACATTTAGTAGCCAGTCCTGATATAAGGCTGGGAGAAAGGTGACATATTAAAGAATAAATGAATGAATAAATAGCTTTCAGTCTACAAACACAAAAGGCCACCTGGAAACAGACTGCCAACGAGCCACTATGAGTTTGTTTATGATTTCCCAACTGATGTCAGTGGATTCATAGACTTCTTTCTCATACAGCATCAGTTTAACAACCAATTAAACCTTGAATATAGTTGTTTAACACTGGGATTGCTTGCACTGATAAGTGTCAGAAGAACTTTTTTTATGCATTTCTTTTTCTTTCTTTTTTTTAAGTGAAACTATTCCAATAAAGGCAGACAACTCTGCTGTCTGTACTGCAACCCATCTGGTAAAGGTCTTTTACTGTTCACAAGTCATTGGCCCTTTTCGCACGGGCCTTTGCGCGCGCGATAGCCCCGTGAGCCTCGCGGGAGTGGGAGCGTTGCTCCACACGACGCACTCCCACTTCCGCCCGGCTCACGGGGCTGAAGCGGCGCGAGTGCGGGTTTTTTGATTTTCGCGTACAAGTGAAAATCACCCCGCGCTCGCGCAACGCTCCCGGAGCCCACCCGCACTTACCTTTCATGCGGAGCCTCCGGGAGCCGGCCGGGTCGCGCTTCCTTCCCTCCGCCCCTGCGGAAGGAAGGAGCGGGGTGGGGAGGTAGCGCGATGGACGCCCCCTTCGCGCGCGCGGGGGAAGGAATCCGGCGTGGGGGGAGGAATCCGGGGGGACGCGCCGCCGCCCGCTTCGCGCGCGGGGGGGAGGAATCCGGCGCGCGCGCGGGGGGAGGAATCCGGCGCGCACGCTGGGGGGAGGAATCCGGCGCGCGCGCGGGGGAGGAATCCGGCGCGCGCGCGGGGGGAGGAATCCGGTGCGCGCGCGGGGGGAGGAATCCGGCGCGCGCGCGGGGGAGGAATCCGGCGCGACGCCGCCCGCTTCGCGCACGCACGCGGGGTGGGAATCCGGTGCGAGGTCTCCCGCTTCGCACGGGGGGAGGGCGGCTTGCGCGAAAAGCCTCCTTCGGTGCCGCTTCCCCGCTGGTTCCTTTGCCTGCAGAAGGAAGGAGGGGGAAGCGGCAGCCTCCTGAACGAGCCTTCTTGCGCTTGCCGGCCTCCCCCGCTTGCGCTAGAAGCCTCCGTGCGGAAAGGGCCATTGTTAATACCTCTTTGCCAGAGTAACAGAATATGGTGCCTGAGCAAACAGAAAAGATTTTGAAGATTCTTATGGGAATTTAGTTACTCTTTAACTGTGTGAATGCATTTTCCCTTTCAGGACTACGTTGCAGGGGGAAATCATTTGTGACAAACCATGTTTTGTGTTGGAGATGGTGTCTTTTGCACAACATATGTTGCTTTATGCACAAACACAATCTGGTGCAAAAAATCAAGTTTCAGAGTACAAATGAATACTTTGCCAAAAAAAAAAAAATGGACCATAGTAACAATAATTAAAAAAGGCTTGCAGCAGCTGACCATTTTCTCAATAGGGTGATCAATGGTTGGGACTCCCTTTTTCACAAAGCAATAAAACATTTGCAATTATTCTTTACATCTCTAGTCTCTACAAAGAGAGAAACCAGATTTTTCTAGCGTTAGTTTCAACCACAGCAGCCACCAGCCCAAATAAACTATATTTCTGTGTATATGAGTTTTCACAGAAGAAGTAGTGCGAGAGAAAGGTATGCATCTGCAGGTATTAATAAAATCACAAAATGAAGAAAGCATCAAGACCATCTGGTGTATGTGCTGCAGGCCTCTAGTTTTTGGAGAAAAATTCATCTCTGATATTGACTTACTACCCAGAATTTAAATGGTTTGATTTTCAGTGTTCCAGTTTGGCATTACATATTTTGAAAAGGAAATCACTTCCAAGTAAAGTCCCCGAGGGGGTAAAACAGGGTTAAATTTGCAAACAATGTGCAAGTACTAACCCCATTCCGTTCACTGAAGGCTGATAGGAACTGTGGTAGACTGAACCTGTGGTATTAATTAGCCATGCAATTTTTTCTCTCCATTTGACTGTGGGGAGAGAGAACCCAACAGGCAAAAGAGTTCATGAAAGCCTTTCCCTCTGTGGAATTCATAAACAGATCCAGGCAGTTCTGAACCTGGATTTCAGAAGCTCACTCTCCCATAAATTGCAGGAGTGTTTTGGAACAAAGATGTGAATAGTGAATTACAATATGCACTTTTTAGATCTTTTTGCAGATGCACCCAGCAGCAATGTGATATGTTTTTTTGGGCCCTAGCGCTACCCCCTGATAGGCTTGCCTCAGGGTCACTTGAAGTCACTTAACAACAACAGCAACAGCATCACAAAAGACTTCATGTGTAAGTGCAGGTTAAGGCATACAAACTGAAAGGGAGGTTTTCATTGATATTAGATTAGGACTGCTCTGGTTTTGTTAGGTCTTTCTAGAATACAGACTCTATATTATTACTTTATTATTAAACGTTATTATCCTTGTTGGCATGAAAACTGGCATGGTGCAGTGGTTTGGGCACTGGAACTATGACGCTGGAAACCAGGATTCAAGTCAAATCACATTCTTTCATTCTAAGGCAAAGGCAAACTCCTTCTGAACAATTGTTGCCAAGAAACTCCCATAATATGTTTGCCTTAGGGTTGACATAAGTTGGAAACAATTTGAAGGTACACAGCAATAATCCCTGTTGGCTGACCATGAACGTCTAGTAAGAATCCATAAGAGCAGCACAATCTTAAACCCCATAATGTCACCAAACAAATCAAAACCATAATAGTTTCAGCACAAACAATGAACCCAGCTTAAGAGCTGTATCTCAGGTGTGTTTTTGAATTAAAGAACAACTGGAAATTTGTTGTGCTTGAACCCTATGGGAAATAGACATACTGTACTCCTAAAGTATGTTTTACACTGATGTTACTACATTTTTTTTCTGTTCCTTATACCTCTTTTCTGTAAGTGGGTAAAGAAACATGAAACGCATGGTATGCTTATTAGAATCATTTTTTCTAGATCCAGTTCAACTATTAGGCTATATGAAGCAGCCACTTCAGGAAACAGATTTGGAAGACTGCTAAAAAGCTATGTGGCCAAATATTTTCAATAAATATTATATTATAACTTTATCACTAGTAGTGGGGAAGGGAGAAACTGAGTGAGAAGAGAATGACTAAGACATTGAATCTTTACTAGGGATAGGCCAACCAAATCTTCAAATCCTCAAATCCTCAGCAAGGATTTGAGATTCACGAATCTGAATCCTTGTGCAAAAATAGGCGAACCGAATCTTTCAAAGCCACCAACCAAAAATTAGGTTGTTTTTTTTAAAAAAAGTTCTGTTTAAAAAAGTTTTTAAAAGTTTAATTTTTTTTTTTTTACTTTTTAAACCCTTTAAAAAAAAAGGATTCAAAAGATTCAAGATTCATGAGATTCATGGATTCCCAGAACCTTCCAGGGATTTGGATCCAGATTCAGAAAATTCTAGATTTGTCCCATCCTTAATCTTTACCACCACAGTTAAACAGTAATTGATATTTAAATAGGTACTTGGTACTGGATCTCTATTGCTGACAAGAAATCTTAATACATCTTAATTTCTCCCCTCTCCACAGTCTGAGAGAGAGAGAGAGTGCAAATCAACAGGTGTGCACTTACTGTCATTGATACAGGTTTCTCTGTCCACATTTAGCAGAAAAAGGTGGCTCACACAGGGCCAGTGTTTACTGCTTTGGTGAAGTTACTAGGGTTACAGCCATTCTGAAACATGTTTTCTTATCATGCATAATATATAGACGTGCAAAACATTAGAACTACAAGCAGGGTCATTATCAAATCTTGAATGTTGGAACAGATGTGGGAAAATAAAATAAAATGATCTGGAACAGGAGTTTTCATGATGATTCCCCAATATGCATGTGTGCACACATACACACACAGACAGATAGACTTGTGTATATTATGTATGTATGTATGTGTGTATGTGTGTGTGTGTGTATATATATATATATATATAGAGAGAGAGAGAGAGAGAGAGAGAGATAAAGTACATAGACTGCTTTTAAGGTTTTCTGTATTTCTCTTCAAGTCCACGCAGGATCAATGATTAAGGGATTCCCTTTTGGTAATCTGAATATTTGATTTATGGACATCGAAGGACTCTTTTTGTTACCCTTTGAAGGCACTATTTCAGTTGTTCACAAACACATGCAAGTGATATCCCACTGAGCTAACCACATGCAGGATTACATTTAAAGGCTTTTTGTTCTTTATGAAAATTTTCTTTTTAGAATTTCAGCACCACACAAGTAATTAGGTACCTGTGTGGGCCAGCATTATAAATTTACTTGTTCAGTGTGGTTACCTGATGAATCGCTTAATGAACCTGATTTTACAAAGACTGAGAAGAGGCAGCCCATAGTTAGTATCAGCATTCCCAAATCATATGTCATATCTTTTGCATATAGTAATGCGGTGACATGTCTCTTTATTTGTTATATTTGTATGCTGTTTTGCTGGGATGTTGTTCAGAGCAGCACTGAAATTATAAGAATCTTCTGAGGTAGGTTAGGCTGAGAGCTAGTTACTTTCCTACAGTCTTATAGTAAGTTTTATAGCAAAACAAGAATTTAAACTGAAGGATCTAGAATAGATCTATTCACTTGCATATTGAAGGATATAACTCAATGTCATATCAGTATTCTCCTACTACATATCAACATGCTTGTGAATCAATTTGTGAAGCGATTTTTGGAATTCTGAACAAAACAAAGACTCATATATGGTTGGAATCATATGACACTTCAGACGTTGTATTGCAAGTCCCATCACCTATAGACAACATAGCCTATGGTAAGGAATACTATGAGGTGCAATCCAACAACACATGTGGGGCATGTAATTACCACTCTTTAGTTATATGAAGAGAGGCAAGAGATATAGCAGAAACAAAAAAAATAACAGTTGAAACAACAACAAAATGAACCAAAGGTATCATTCTCATAAAAAGTGAGATGGAATTTGTTAACAGAAAGCACAATAGAATGTGAAAATATGTTTTCTCTTTAAAGGTCCAGTTGGTACCATCATTGGCTTTTTGTGCCAGGTTGAAATATGACTTCTTCTTAAGCCTTTAGTGGTCTAAAATTTTTCTCTAAATTGAACATATACTGGGTCTTAAATATTTTAACATGTTTCAGTTTTTAGCTGGTTTAATATATTGTTAGACTATACATTGTTTACTATTTCACATTTAACTTATATTAATTGATTTTATTGTGTGGCACCCTGGGATTTTTAGACATGAGGCAGAATGTAAATATAAATATAACTATATAAATATCTGTTAGCATTTAGCCATCCTTATTGGGACTACTGTTCAATAAGGAACATAAAATGCCAACAGATCACAATGAAAAGTCGGAACTACTCAGTAGATATTTTGTTTCAATTTTCTTCCAAAAAGAGAACTGTGTACTTCCATGCAACAGCATGGCAATGGATCTGGATTGCAAGAGTGATAGGGAGTCAGTCAGGAATCAGCTACCTAACATGAATGAGTTCAAACTGGAAGGGCAGATGAACTGTATCCTAGAGTACTGAAAAAACTTGTTTATGTAGTCTCTGAATTACTTGCCATTATTTTTGAGAAATCTTGGAGAGGCAAGGTTCCAAAGGACTAGAGAAAGGCGAACTTTGTCTCTCTCTCTTTTAAAAAGGTCAAAAAGAAGATCCAGAAAACTACAGACCAGTCAGTCTGACCAAAATATTAGGAAAAATATTAGAATAGATTATACCAGAGTCCATCTGCAAATATCTTGATGACAGCACAGTGATCAGTAGGAGCCAGAATGGATTCGCCAAGAACAAATCCTGCAAAACTAATCTTATCTTTTTTCCCCTTCTTATCAGATCACCAGTTTAGTAGATGTTGGGAATTCTGTGGATGTCATTTATCTGGATTTCATCAAAACATTTGATAAAGTCCTCTATAATTTTTTGATTAACAGATTGATTAAATCTGGAATTGATGGAGAAACCGTGAGATGTATCCATAATTTGTTGGAAAACTATGCTCAAAGAGTCATCATCAACCAGTGGCAGAGCTTGGACCGTGTGGAGGGAGGTCATGCAGAGGGACAGGGGCGTGGCTACGGCATGTGGGAGCGTGGCTATGGCATGCAAGCATGGGGCTATGGTATGCGGGGCATGGCTACAGTGCATGGGGTGGGGCTACAGTTGTGGGGGGTGCAAACATGGAGCCGCAGTGCCCCCCAAAAATTGCCACCGGGAGTGCATCACCCTCATCACTCCCCCATCCCTACACCACTGTCATCAGTGGCTTTATCAGAGTCCAACTCCCTGCCTATGCCTCTCTGCCAGGAAGATAGGGGAGGTGAAGGTACTTGCCCAAGAGAAGGTGGTGGCAGTGGGGAGTGTCTAATACAAACAACAAGTGGAAACACTGAGCTGAGCCAAGTCAAGATCTATCCAAAAGGTCCAGAAAGCTGAAGGTCCATCCAGAGGGGTGCTGGGAGCCAGAACCCAAGGGCCGTGAGGCTTGCATTATAATTTGCTACAAGCAAACAGCAAGCCACGCTGACAGACTTAAATAGCCACTGAAAACAGGTGTTACTTGTCATTGTTCTGTCTCCTTAATCTAGCCAAAGCAGCTTCCCTCTGAGCTGTTCCTTTCAGTCTCCTCTGTGATTGGAGGCTAGGGGACACAGGTAAATGCAATTCCTCTAAATCACTGCTGGTTCCTTCTCCCTCTGGAGCTGGCTGGGGTAACTCTGCCTTTGCTTGTCTTTCAACTGATAGGGATGTTTGCAAGCTGGTTTGATCAATCGCTGGCTCTGTTCCTGGCATAATCAGCTGCTCATCGACCTCAGAGCTGTCATCTATTACAAGCTGCACTTCAAACTGGAAGGAAGTCTTGAGTGGAGTGCCTCAAGGTTCTGTCCTAGGGCCATTATTCTTCAATAAACTTGAAGTATGGACATAAATTAATAAAATCAAATGCAATAGGGACAAATGGAAAATCCTACATTCTTTGGATGTCTTCAAAAAGAGGCTGTACAGCAACCTGCTGGAGATCCTACATTGAGCAAGGAGGTTGGAATTAATGGCTCGTGAAGCTCCTTCCAATTCTATGATTGTATAATGTGCTATTTTATGGCTATATGACCCATCAGATCCATAGTGACTAAAATGTAGACTGTGCATTCAAATGGTTATAGCAATTTAACACAACTTTGGCTGCTGGGTTCTCTAACTTTGTAAAGTTCTTGTAATTCTCTTCTAGAGATCTCTCTGTTCAGATCAAGTCCAGGCTATCTAAAGGACCATATCTCCCCATCTGGCTCTGCTTGGTCTCCAAGATCTTTAGGAGGTCCACCTCTTATTCACGCCACCTTCAGAGGTTCTTGGTTTAAAAAGGAAGCCATTTTTATCCACTCTGAACCTGATACCACAATTATGACAGGTCTAGGGGAATATGCTGATTACTATCTAGTCTTGGAATGAGTTTCAGTCACTTCAGCCTGATTTCATGAGTAAAAGGTTTGAATTTGCCTGTCTGACAACATATGGGCTTAACCTTTGCCTGTCTTGGCTGCTAAATGAGTTGGATTGATTGGGTAGGTCCAAGGCATAACATGTCAAGAGGCATAATAAAAATCTCTAAGACTGCTGGTTCAAAAGATATAGTGGTGCACTTGCTCTGAAGAGGTTTTTCCCCCTGGATCTTAAGATATACAAAAATAATCATTACTCACAAATATCTTCTTTTTGGGCAAGGTGCTTGGGTATATGGTGGCCAGATGAGACAGTTTCAAACGTTCTTGAAGGACACAAATTATATGTGCACATTTCAGTCTCTTTTCAGGATGGTTTTTGGAACTGAAAGATCTTTTCCATTATTTCTTACTTGCTCCAGAGGAAAGAGAGGGAGTACAACCTTGTTTATCATTCTGGATCTGTCACTAGTTTTCAATACGATTGACCATGCCATATGTAGATTATTTGGAAGTGAAAAAAAAAATGATCATAGAGAAGAAAAAGGTGCATATAGAAAGATTTCCAAAACCTGGAAGAAGGCTTGAGGAAATAATACAGACTTAAATCAGCCCAAATCTTTGTTGAATTAACTAAAATTGCATTAAATATGAAAAATTTAATCCCAAAATGAACTGCAAGCCGCTAACAAATTGTAAAACAGCACTAATGATACAATGGTCTTCAGAGAAAAAGAGATTACAACATTCTGTTTCCAAACAATAGGTTAGAAATGAAGCCATTTCAAGGTCACCTCTAAAAATGGTGTTTTAGGGTATTCACCATGGAGTGTTTATCTAAGTTTCCAGCTTGTACTCCATGCCAGATGAGACAAGAGGATGTAAAGGCCAATCTAGGATGCTTCCCAAAATTTCTGTTAGGCCTCAACAGATGACTGGATAAACCTATTCTGTTTTAGAAAAGTGTGGCAGCAGCTGTAAATTCAGGAAATCAAGAGGAAAAGGGTACAAGGATGTTATAGATTCCTCCCAAGCCATGTGAGATTGGAAGTCTCATAACATGAACCCCTCTTTACTCCTCTGTGGGGGCAACTTCTGGAATAATGCTGAAGAGTGAGAATGTAGTTTCTTTGGATTGAACTTTATAGGTAGTGTTATTGTCCAGCTGAAGCCTATGTACTGAATGGTATAATAATGACAGGCTGAGATGCCAGTTCAAGAGACCAACGAGTGAGTGCCAACATCTACTTCGGTCTCAGGCCATTTCTGCACAATGACACTCTTCCACGTTGTCTTGCTGCAGTCCCGAGTCCAGAAGAGAGCACATCAGCAATGCTCTCCTCTTCACCCGCTCAGTCCATGCGGAAGAGAACGCAATGGTGCCATGTCTTCCTTCTGCAGCACAGCCAGGCTTTTTCCATTGCTGTGCTACATAAGGAGGCATCACCAATGCACTTCCGTAGTTTCTACATGGCCAGAGTGACGGGAGTGCTGTGTGATCGCAGACACGAAACGGATTTTTTCCGTTTTGTGAAAACTGCACAAATATGATGCTCTGCGACAGGATGGCAGTGGGACAGCGATGACATCATGCGGAAGCGCGACCTGCTAACTGCTGCCATCCTGTGGCAGAAACAAGACAGAAACATCATGAGGAAAGGGTCTCAGTTTGTATATTGAGGGTTTTAGCACTAAAGGTTTCTGACATCAGTACTCTATCCCTTCTGCCTTCTTTTTAATTTCCTTTTCTTTGTTTAATTTCAGAGCCCTAAACTGTAAAACAACCATTTAATTGAGTTGCTTAAAGACCCTTGGACTGGGTTTTTAGAATTTGTCTCCATAAAAGATGAACAGAAATAAAAAAAAATTGTGTCCATTTTGCTTTGCTCTCCTCCAGAGAGAATATAATAAAATAATACTCCTCTTCTTCTCCTTTTTCTTCTTCTCCTTCTCCTCCTCCTTCTTCTTTACAGTTATATAATTTACTAAAATATACACCTCTGAATTAAGGCAATTGCTATACAACCAATTTTATCAAAGTGAATCACTTAAACTTTCCTTCCATTGTAACATTGATGTGTCTGTTTATTTACCACTCTTCAGTGTTGTATACTTTTGATACAGCACAAAGGCTTATTTTTTGAGAGACTTTTCTCACTGCTTTTTGCCATAGTAGAAAGAGAGATGTTCACTTTCGCACAACTCAATTTGGAAATAATACATTAAATCCAATTGTGCTCCCTACTGATGGAATCTAACCGTGGAATGGATCTACCCACTTCCTGAATTCGCAATGCCCCCTTAAAACCTGTTCTGTGGAGGGATAATCTGGAGCAGATTGTGAGTGTATGTAGGAGTGCATGAATGTGATTAATTTGCAATGTGTGAGTAGAAGTCTGCTTACTCATTAGCTGTCATCCAGTGGTTTAGTAAACATCCTGATCATCTAAAATTCTTGGTTTCCTCCATAGTAGTAATGGATTATTTATAGACGAAACAATTGTAATTATATTCAAAGAAAAGAAATATTTTCACTATTTTATTTTTCCCCCAGCAGCAGTATTACCATATTTATCTCAACAGTAATTATTGCATTGAATTCACAAAGGAATCTTCTGAACATTACAGAAATATCTTACTGCTGATGTAATAAAATGCAACACTTCAAACACCTTGCTAACCATCTGTAGGCAAATCTTCAAAGAAAAAAAAATCACATCTCTAGAATACCTGACCCATACAGTGTCTTGCAGATGTTAGAGTATAGGGATACAGCTCATTTCAGGTGCTGTATAGCAGAAACAAATTGTGCATTTACACAGTTAAAGAGTAACTAAATTCCCATACGAATCTTCAAAAGCTTTTCTGTTTGCCCAGGCACCATGTTCTGCTACTCTGGCAAAGAGGTATTAACAATGACTTGTGAACAGTAAGAGACCTTTACCAGATGGGTTGCAGTACAGACAGCAGAGTCATCTGCCTTTATTTTAATAGCTCCACCTTTAAAAAAAAAAAGATAAATGAGGTCAACATGACCTGGCCTTAGACAAAGTCATGGTTTAAACCATTTTCTTTCATCTTGATTGGTGCCTGGTTGAGGGAACTTGCTACGTAAAAGCCATTCAGCCACAATGCCTGTGCATCAAAAGGGTTCATGGAAGTCAAGCAGTTCCACCAATCTGCCAATGAGGTTTTGATTTATAAACATGGCAGCCACACAAGCCTCAAACAATAGTTTTCTTTCTCTTGGAGAAAATCTTATCCCTGTTTGCAACTTTTTCGTGCAACCTTATACTGCTTCCAAAGCCTATACAATAAGGCACAATAATCCATCTTTTGATTTTACATTATTACATCTGCCTACATGTTTGTTAGGTTTAAACAGCCCTGAGAAGTAAGCATATACATACATCAACCAGAAATTTAGTATTAGAGAACAAACCCTGCTGTAAACAACAGAAGTATATATTATCTAGTTTAACACTCTACAGCATTGGGCATAAATCAGGATATTACCCTGCATATCAGGCCAAAGGTGCTCTGTGTAGGTATCTTTTATTTACTATCACATCTGTATTTGGGAAGTACAGTGAGCCAAGCTCATTGCATAGACAACACTGCTGTCCATCTACTGAAACTGGTTTCAAAAGTTTGTAACGTGGTGAGTTTTTAAAGAGGCCAATGTTAAAAAAAAAAAGTTGGATTGTTAAAGGTTAATATTTTGAGAGCTGAAAGAGCTACAGGCATTTCTGAGGGGAAGAAAAGTTAACATTTAAATGAATAGTTTTTAAAAAAACGAGATGGGACATGCATTTAATATTTTGAGTTTTAATAAGTACACATAGATATAGCTTCTTTTTCAGATTAAAAAGTAAAAAACAAAAAAAGGCCCATAAACTTCATAAAAAAACCCCCCATAAACCTAGGCAAACAAAAACAACAAAAATTAAACCTGCCTTGGGAAATTAATATTGAGGTAATATCCAAGTTCTGGAAACTGAACTCTGTCGCTTTTAGAGTAAACACCAAAAACAGATGCCACAATCTCATAAAATAAACATGCAGTGAAAGGGTAACACACACATTAACGGCAAACTGATTCAGTAGCCAATACAGTATGATGAGAAAGGAATACACAGTATGGTGTGATGCACAATAGAAGCTATTAGCCATATGGTACAGTGTGAAGATGGCCTCTATGACGAGTAACAGTTGCATGCTTTGTGGTTTATAAAATAATTATGCCATCGCAAGCAACATTTTTATAATTATTGGCAATTTTAAAATATTTGTGTTATGCTGGAAGCATTTACCAAGTTGAAGGATGTAGGCAGAATCTTTAATCTCTGTATCTATTCTGCTTTTAGACTATGCAGGGAGCTGCCATACTGAAAATAGTGGCTAATTTACATGAGATTATGGCAGACTTTATAGAGAGGGCTTTTTTTTGCAGGGGGAGAGAAGCAAGGGATGTACAAACGTAGGGGGAAAATTACTTGAATGAATATTACTTGCCACCTGTCAAGAAAGCCTCCAATTTGTATTTTTATCCCCCCCCCATCCTTTGTAAGTGAATATGTGGAGAAAATAAAATGCTGAGCCTGGGGTTGTCATTGGCAACGGCAGAAATCTTTCTTGAAGGGGGAGAGCCTGAGGACAGTTGAGGGTATCAGATAATTTTGAGGAGGGAACTGGCAACCTGCAGGTTGTAAAGGAATTCCTTATTCTTGGGTTGAAGAGCTTCAGTTGTAGCATTAAATAGGGGAAAAAATTGTTGATCAAAAGGAAGAGAGATATTAATAATATGTAGGTTATAATAATACTGGTTCTGCCATCAGGCAGAATGAGGCAGCTTTCTCAGGCATCAATTTTTTAGTGTGAAAAAGCCGAATATTGTTTACTTTGGTTGGAGTAGCTGTTAGAGTCACGTAAAGTGAGGACATGCCAAGGATTAAAAGTGGTGGGCTCTGTTTTTCAAAATTTAATCCTACATTCTGATTTTTCACTTTATGCTCATGAAGGTACAGTTCACGGAAGACTTTTTGGTGTAAAAAATTAATTATGAGGTTCCCAATTCATCTAAGCAAGGGCCACATAAATGAGACCTTTGAACACTTTTGAAATTTCAGGAAACAGTGAATGGTTCCCCCATTTTGCTTTAGCATATGCCCATACAAACAACTCCAGAACTTTTTAGACTTGTTGATAATTCATGTTTCAGTTTTAAAATACGTGGCTGACCATTGGACGTGTATTTTAATTATTTTGAATTTTCTCTCCCCTCTCTCAGTTATAGTTAGATCATTCAGTTGACATTGTGGTTGTTGTGTTGCCTTCAAGTTGTTTCTGACTTATGGCAACCTTAAAGAGAACCTATCACAGGGTTTTCCGGGGCTGAGAGTGTGTGACATGCTCAAGGTCACTCAATGGGTTTCCATGGCTGAGTGAGGAATCGAAATTGGTTTCCAGGGTTGTAGTCTAATGCTATGCTGTCTCTCAGTTGATGTCAGTAACTGGCTAATTGATGTTATGATAATAAGTTAATAAAAATATCCAGCTGGCAAACACCAAGACAAAAAAGTAAATATATGTTACCACGGTGACCAAGAACCTAAATCAATGGGAATAATTCTGAGACAGAGGCAAACTATCCTTCATACAGTTAGAAAGACAAACATGCTAGTGACTTACACCTGCTTTTGAATCTTAGGGAGTTTACATAGGTTTTAAAAAGACATTTTTCTTATCTTCACAACCAAGACGTGTACATACAAGTAGTTGGTGTCCAAAAACACTGCATGAAGATTTCCATATCTGTGAAAGGGCTTTTCAGTCTGATCTTCATGTAGGTTTTTTGAGTTTGTTCTCTCCACCCCCTACAAACTTGCTTGGATGTCAAGCAACATGGTTGTGGGAGATTTTTAGTCCCTCATCATGACAGCATCTATAGCAGAAGTGGGAGACTGTGATATGTAGGCAACATCTGACTGCCCAGCACTCTTCAGGGACCAAAAAATCACTTCTTGTTGGACAAAAGGCTTTTTCTTATTCCAAAATATCCCAGAGAAGCCCCAAAATTTGGAGAAATTGCACCACTATGTTCTTTAATGGGTATTTAAAGATTTTTTGGGGAAAATAAATTGGCGGTGTAACAGGAGGTGTAGCCCTCTCAGGTCCTCTATGGGACCACTCTACACCCCATTCTTTTCCTATAGTGACACCACAAAGAGTGTTTAAAATGTAGGTGGCTGTGTTGATCCACATATAACAGTTATTTATATCAGTTTTCCTACTCAAGCCCAAACTATCCTCCAGATGCTGTGAATTATAACAGGAAGAGTTCATAACAATATATTGTTGCTGATAAAAATCAGCTAATATGGGGCCTGAAGCTAAAGTTTCAGCTGGAGAGCTCTAGTGCTTCAGCTACTTTGGGGCCTGCAGCTAAACTTGGAGGAAAAAGGAATTTCAAGTGGTACCAGATTATGTCATAGTGGTATAGTGTGAGAACTGTGTTACCCTGTTCTCAGGGGGTCCTGGGATGGACACCCAAATAACCAAAACACAATAACACAACTTTGTGGAAAATTAGCTGGAGCACTCACTAAAGCTAGCGAGAGGCAGGGTAACTTAGCAGGGATCTTGCAACCCAGCGTCTACAGGGTCAGGTCAGTCAAGCAGTCAGACAGTTTTAAAATAGCAAAAACGATATTTATTGAAAGACAAACAAACAGTAAAGACACCACAATCACAGCTAATGGAAGAATTGGAAATAGGGATTTTTTGGGGGAAATGGGTGATACGACACCTTTCTTGTAGTCCTGAAGAAGTTTGAAGATTGAATTCGTGGATATGGAGTCTCAGTACGTAGACTGAGGGGACGGCTCACCAGACACAGCGGCAGCAAGGCTGGATGGAACTCAGGAGTGATCCGAGGTGGTCTCAGAATAGGGGAGTTTATATAGAGTGAATTGTTACTGCAGGCCATGCCTTACTTGGTGAGAACAATGCGAGTTTGGAGAAGGACAAAGCTTTGGAAAAGGTCAAGTTTAACATGATTTGCTTAGTGCTGAATCAACAACAGTGTAGCCAGTATGCAAATACAAGGTGCTTAGCTTGGCTTTGTAAGACTATCGGCTCAGAGTCGGGCACCTTTGTTAGTATTGCGCTTAAGCAAAAGGGTGTTTGCAGGAGAGGTCCCTGAAGCAACAGATTGGCTCTGTTCTGCCTGCCTAGGTGGAGAATGGAATGTCCAACAATTACGGGCCGTGCCTGTTTACGTGCTTGTCCAGAGGCCTCGCAAACACGTGGAGTGGAGTGGCAGAGGAAGGCCAAATGGTACTGATATCAAAAACGATATCGAGTGCTGTCACCGGGTAGGCCTGGGCCGAAGTAACAACTGGCTCCACTACGCCTCTGTCCTTTCAAAGCAGTAACTTACACAGTGCAAGGAGATAGGCACTGACATGTATCTTTAGAAGCAAATAGCCATTAGGTATCTCAATGAAGATATAACATTGTTGAGATCAAATCTGGCAAGACTATGTACCTTTGAGTGTGGACTACTGGTTCTTCATCTTTCCAAGATACACCGTTTTTCCTTAACATTACTCAGTGTTGGTTGTGTGCTTGAAAAGCAAACCAGTGAATCAATATTATGTAGGTTTTTTAATGCAGAAGGAGTATTCCACAACAGAATGCCATATGGTAGCACAGCTTTCTCCAACCTGGATCTCTTCCATACTGCACATTTAGAGCACTATGATTCTATTTTAACTGCTATGACAGAATCCAATGGAATATTGGGTTTGTAGTCTGTGGAAGCACTATAGCTCACCAGCTGAGATGTCTAAATACCCCTCCCTAAACTGCATATCCCAGGATTCCATAGGATGTTTCTATAGCAGTTAAAGTGGAATCATAGTGCTAGAACTGTGTAATGTGAAAGGGCTCCTGGTGTCTCAAAATGTTTTGGAATACAACTTTCATCATTCCCAGGTGGCATAACCAATGGTTAGAGATGATAAAGGATGTGGTGTGAAAACTCTGTAGGGCTCTAGATTGGTGAAAACAGTTATAGGACAGGTAGGAGAATGCTACTCAGGCTGTGGTATAAATCCAGTTATAATGCAACTAGAGTAAGCCCATTAAATTCATGGAACTTACATAAATCTTGATTTAACAAGTTTCCTCTGATTCAATGAATCTACGCTACTTAGAGTCACAGCTGGATTCAGCACCATGTATATATCTTAAACCTTACAATGTATAAATGTCCACTGTATAAAATTTTTATGTTTACATCCTCAGTGCTAATCCAAACAAGTTTTACAAAACTGACTTTCAACACATAAAGCAATATTATTTTATCAACGATGATATGAATTATTCAAACAGGCCTACATTTATATTTGCTGGTCAGTGGTAAGAATATTATAAGTAAAATTGTTAAATAAAATCTCTCAAGGAATGTGTTTAGTAGGTATATCAGTACCTTGAAATTAAATGTTATGCTTTATATATATATATATATATATATTTTGTGCATGTACACACATATACTGAATATGTGTGTACATACACACAACATCATGATACTGTTCTGGTGATCAAACTCATTATGCCTGAAGAAGGCAAATATACTCACTAAAACAGAGGATTTTTTTAAAAAAGGATTTTACTACATTCACTGAAATAGTTTAAAAAACAAACAGGAAAAAATCAAAAACAGTTCAAAATGCCACAAAACAGAAAACAGAAAGTAGTATCATACAGAGATGAGACACAATCTGGGACTTTTCTTTCAGGATTTTTTAAAAAAGAAATTCTGATTGTTCATCGATGAAAGCAACTCACATAGTCTGCCAAACTGGTTATTTTATTTTATTTTATCCAATATTGCTTGCGAAGATGCCACTTTCATTTTTGTGCCAGCATTTGTAGTGTAAATGAGGAGCAACCTATCGTAAAATGATGCTACGGAGATCAAAGGAAGCAATCCCTACCACTAAGCTGAAACCATTCCAGGGAACTGTTTTTGATTATGGCTAATGATGTAATCAAGCTAGTAAACTGCCTAGAAGTTGTAGCTGTAGTAGGATTACAGTTTGCCATTACAGAGCACCTAATAATATGAACAAAAAGTATGGATTTATAAAAATAATCTATTAGTTAATGTTTACTTAGTGGCATATGAGATGAGATTCAGGTTGATTAGAATACCAATCTGAGCTTTCTCCAAAGGAAAATTACAGAAATTTTTGTACAGACAAAAAATGTCAATAATACAGAGAGGGGGGAATAGACCACAAGAGTCATTTTTAACATCTTTGATTTCATTCTTTAAAGACCAATTATTTTTCTGTCCCCTGTGGGAGCAAAAAACCCCCAACAACTTCTTTCTTAATGGCAGAATCATTCTGAGACTTCTCTGATTCATTTTATATTTAGCAGATTACAGTTTTAGAGTCATCAGTCAGAAGGAACCCAGCCAACTGACAGACCTGAAATCATGTCCTTTGATTGTAATTGACAGGAAAAGCATTTAAGGTAAAGGGGAAAAAATATTTTATTCATCTTTGATTACACTGTGATGTGATTTGGTGACATAATACAGCTGTGAAGTGAAGCAAGAAAGGCAGTAATTCCTACTTCAGGTTTTTGACATGATGTAGCCCTTTAGTCTTCTTCAAGTCTTAAGCCTCCAGCTACAATAGTGCCCTTGATGGAGTCTAGACAAATAGATATACAGACTGTTGCCATTTAAAAGGCAAACAGCCTTAAAATAACATTTCTCAGGGCCATGTATTTCACAGAGCTAAGTGACTACACAATTTTTCTTCCAAAAATTATATTCAGTCAGCTCCCTCCCTTCCCAAATAACATATTGCCGAACCCCTTCACTTTAATGGGATTTTAGAAGTAATCAAGAAGGGAAAAAAAGCTATTTGTTGTATTGCCACATTTAAAACATTAGCTCAACTGGCTTGAAAAATAGCTATATTACACAGGATACTTTATTTTCAATATACTGCCTAGAAGGATGTCATACCATATCTATTTAAAACAAACTAAATTAAATTGAAACATGCTGCCTCTTCGTTGCACCCTAACTAGTCTTCTGAGGCAGTTGTTTCACTCTGTCTAATGGCAGGACCAGACCAGGTGAGGTTGAAAAAGGTTCCCAGTGTAATCCAAAGCTCTGATTTTGAATCAAAGAAGAGTGCCTGTGTAAATGAATGCAGGAATAGGCTTTTTCCAAAGCAGAGTAGGTTAAAACTCCCTAGAGGAAATCTGTTGAGGACTTAGTTTCAGGTCTGCATTTCTTGTCTTGTCCATGGAGTGAATGTAGGTTGTACTCCAGGGTCTTCATGTTGACAGTTGACTTTGGATATAGCTGAAAAATGAAAAGCAAAAACTGAAATCCCCAAACAAACAAACACATCAATGGAATGAGTTAGGCATAGAAAAATAAGTACATTACACATGTAAGTAAAATGTTACTCAAATATGATGTAATCAGTGGGATGGGATGCAGTCAAGAAATCTGTACAGTTGCAGACGTGCACACAAACATGTGCTTATTTGAAAAGAAGCAACAAAGAAATGATCATGTTTAAAAAAGCCATCAAAATTACAGAATCAGACACAGATTAGATTTGGAGGTGACAAAGAGAGACATTGGCCATTTCCACATGGAGCGAGGGAATTGCCCCGTGACACTACTTACCAGAGTTCTTGGCTCCCCAGTCCGGTCCATGCCGCTCTGGAGCAGTGTATGCTCATTGATACGCACTGCTCCGGCATCCCAAGTGACAGCTTCTGGTTGGTTGAGGGTCTCGACCAACCGCTGAAGCTTGCCAGGCTGACGCATTGGGGCGAGCCTGCAAATCTGCACAAGGGAGTAGGCTCGCACTGGTGCGTTCCGTGCTTTTGAAAGACCTGTTTTTAGTGGTCTTTCAAAAGCATGCTGGATGACCACTTGGGGTCATTCCGGAGCGGGCTGAGGTGTGGATCTACGTTAAGTAGGTCCGACCCAGTCCGCTCCCAGGTGCAGACATCCTGGAGGACGCTCTGCCCCGTTTTAAAAACCCTGTGTGGAAATGGCCATTGTTACACATAGAGTTTATTAGATGTGTGTGTCTCTGCTCTCTAGTGCAGGGCTTTCCAAATGATGTGTCACAACACATTAGTATATCGCCTGTAGTGTGTTGGTAGGTTGCCTCCCTAGCTGAAAAGGAACCCCCCCCCAGCCTGGCCTGCTGCTGCTGCTCTTGCTGGGGCCTTTCCCTGGCAAGAGCAACAGCAGCAGGCAAGGACTGGGTGGGAGGGGGCTTTCTTTCCCTCTGCTGCCACTCTCACTGGGGCCTTTCCTGGTGAGGGCAATGGCAGCAGGCCAGGATTGGGGGGCTGCCTTTCCCCACCCTAGATACTCCTTTGGGTAACTCCGGTTTGCTAGTAAAACTGCATTACTGTGTCACAAAATGATTAATGTGTCACCAACATGAAAAGTTTGGAAAGCTCTGCTCTAGTGAATTTCTCAAGTTATCTCAGAGCGTGGAAAAATCACTTTTTTGGACTAGACCTCTCAATCCTTCAGCCAGCATGGCCATACTAGTTGGAGAATCCTTGCAGTTGTAGTCTAAAAAGTAACCTTTCTAAGCTCTGTATTCTGTCAAACCAAGCTTTGTACAGGAAGAATTGATCCCAGGACAATCTTGACAAGAAGCTGAATATCTTTCTGACTTCTACTGTCAATTCATTGTTTGTTACCCATATACATTTTTGCATCATGCCTAATGGGTATATGTTTTGTAAGATGGTGACATTAGCTAAGGTGATTTGACATGAAAACATCTTTAGAGAAAACAATGTAAGCATCATAAAAGATACCAAATAAACATTGTAACAGCATGAGAACTTTTAGGATGAAAGCACACAGTGATTTGGGGGGGGGAATCGAAGATATCAGCATGGTGTCCTAGAGTTCACAATTCACTGCAAATGCACAGTGACCTAAAAGTCACTGAGAGGAATAAAAGTTAAAATCATAGAGGTTCACATGAATTTATATTTGTCTAAAGTAAGTCAGTTGAATCTGCATAAAACTTACTATGAAGAGAGCAGTTAAAGTTTTTTTTTCCTGATCTTATAATTTTTTTTTCCATAATAGAGCACATTATGCTGGACCTTTCTCACCTGTGCTGGCTTCCAGTTCATTCCTTAGCTCAAATTAAGAGATTTATTTTGATCTGAGGCCATTTCCACACAATGCTGTTATAGTATTATTATTCCATTTTCAACATCCTAAGGAATCCTAAGGTTTGGAGTTACAGAGGGGCATTTAGAATTTGCAGCCAGAGGGCTTTTTGACCTCAGTAAATGGCAAAACCCAGAATTCCACAGGATCTTGAAAGTAGAATAATAGCACTTAACAGTGTAGTGCGGAAATGGCCTAAAAGCACCACGTGTCCTGGGACCTCAGTGCCTGACAGAATGCCTCTTTCCTTTTGTATCTATATATGCCTTAAAGGTATCAGCAGAAGTCCTCTCCATGTGATCCCTGAATCTGTTCTTTGAGAAGTGGACAGGAGAAAGAAGTCCTATTTGGTGTTGCTCCACTAAGTGTGGAATGTTTTCTCTGGGAAATCTTGTTGGATCCTCACACTGTTGGCAGAATTCAAAGGCATAGCCATGTTAGTTGGTACATAAAGGAATCTTGTTGTACCTTTGAGTTAGTCTCTCATTCTCCAAGGTGCTACGAAAAGCTTAATGAAGCTCAATTTCTGAAGTCCCAGGCCAACATTTTCACTTTATACAGCACACCAGGTCTCTCCAGCTTCCAGAAGAGGAGAGTCTTTTCTATATGTGGAGATTCTCCACACAACTGGGGAAAAAGAAAAAGGGGTGAGCATTAAAGGTGCTAAGAAGGGGAAAATCCTTATTCTTGGCCTGCTGCATTTCAGAAAATGATGCTTCTTTAAGAACACTGTATAGACATATGTAAATAAACAGGAATGGACTTGATAAACAGCATTAAAAAAGAATTACCTAAAGTTGCATTATAAACTCTTAAAACAGGACAAAATGATTCTATGGAAATATATGATAAAACAGAAATTATCTCCAAATAGAACAGCCCAAATAATTCACTACAGAACGACAAGATAGCTTGGTTATGAATACTTTTTCTTCCTGGGATGTTTCCCTGTTTCTCCTGTTTTTTTCTTGAATAATTTTTCTGAGGCTATGCAACATGCAGTCAAATTATCAGAGGATATGTAGCAATATAGAACCATATTTTTAGACAGAATTCGGGAACTCTCCTTTTTGGCAGCTCTCAGAATCTCCACATCAGTGTAATCACTGAGAATTGCTCAAATTTTGGAACTTGTAGTTCAAAAAAGCAACTTTTCCAAGGTTTGCACTTAAAGAGCTCTAAAGCAAGAGACAAATGGCAGTTTTATTTTTTATTTTTCACATTAAATTTTTAAAATGCCATTTTCTGTCCATTAAATTTATGAGTTTAAAGTTAGGTAAGTTTCAATAAGTGTTCATTTACCATTCAGCAATTGATTCAAAAAGTCTAAAGATTCAGAGCTGTTTCAATTTACGAAGAAATTTGTTCATGTGAGCAAGTTGTTAGCAACCCCCGCCCCAGAAAATGAACTGCTCACCAGTAGAGACTGGTGAGCAGTTCATTTTCTGGGGCGGGGGTTGCTAACAACTTCTGCAGTGTAGGTGGAGTCTAGTCAATATTAATCAATGCAAATTCATGACAGATTTGCACAAAGATCAAATAAAGTAAAGATCAATTCTAACAGTATGCTATAAATGCATATCTTGAAAGTTTTACCACCACAAATTTGTTATTGTTGCCTGCCTTCAAGTAATTACTAACTGACAGCAACTGTAGGAAAAACTCATCATGGGTCTTTCATGGCATGATTGGTTCAGAGGAGGTTTATTGTTGGCTCTTTCTGAGGCTGAGAAAACAGTGGGTTTCTGTAGTCAGTCAGGGATTCAGGCCTACTATTCTAGAATTCTAGAATTCTACTATTCTAGAATTCTAGTTCAGCACTTAAACCACCTTACCACACTGACTCTCCCTATGACGAATCACAGTGTTAATATCATTATACTCTAAAAGAAACCCAAATACCAACATTCATAAGTTCTTAAGCCATGCTGTGTACCCACCATATTAACTGAACCCACTACATGCACCTAGTGTTTGTATTGCATGTATTTTCAGACTAGGCAAATATTGAAGAGTTATTAGTTTATCCTTACCTAATAAAAATGATACTTTGACTCAAAGAGAACAGAGTAATTCTTGAAATATTTTTGATAACAGAGGTGACCTACATAGGTTTACTCAGAAACATGTCTAACTTAATTCATTGGGAATTACTCCCAGGCAAATGTGCATAGATTTGTAGCCTTGATGTATACTTGGGACTTGGAAGAACATACACAGTAAAAATATTAAACCTCTCTTTAAGACGGTTTTATTTCATTTTAGAAGATGTCCATCTCACCTTTTGTTATCCTGAAGGCCAAGTTAAATCTCTTTCTATGTTTGTGTATGTTGACATTACTCTTTATAGGTCTGAAAACAAGAGTGAGAAGAATTTCACATAATCTATAAGTCTGAAGTTGTACTCCTGTATTCACTTGCCTGAGATAAGTCTCACTGAATGCAGAGGAGCTGGACTAGAGTTGCATAAATATATTTACACTATCCAGAAACCTTCAGTTATTTTTGACTTTGCGCTCTTTGTAAAGGAAAAAAAAAAGTTCTAAGGAAAACTTCTTGACTTAAAGGAACATGAATTTTAAAAGTCAAATGTAACACTGACACAACTTTTTCACTTGTGAGGGGAAAAAAGATGGAGTCAGAATCATGACTAGCACTTCCTTAGAAGTGAATTATGAATTTTTCTCAGCTGTCATGTCATCACCTTTTATTTGGTAGTTTTACTGAACCTTAATAGCACCTGAATCTGAGGATTAAGCTGCCTTTTAATCTTGGGCAGCCACAAGCATGTTTTATACTTCCAGTTTCAGTGTTTTTTAAATAGAAGTGGGAATAGTGTGGTTAATATGGTGCAAACATGGTACAGTGGCCTGAGAGTTGGACTAAAATGCTGGAGATTCAGGATTTTGTAATCCTCACTCAGCTGTGGAAACCTTTGAGCAAGCCACACTCTCTCAGCTTCAAGGGAATGCAATGGCAAACGTCCTCTGAATAAATCTTGCCAAGGAAAGCTCATGATAGGGTTGTTGCAAGTCGGAAATGACTTGAAGCCACACAACAACAACAACAAGAAGAAGAACAACAGCAACAACAATACAGTGTGGCACTAGGGCTACATGTGGCTCCAAAGACGTATTTGCATGTATTTGCAGTCTTCATACTTTCCAGACTTTCTTTTTCTGATGCTCCAAAGGTGAAGGGCCTCTTTTGGAATCCTCCAGGAATGGCAATTTTACCTTTCAAGTAGGTTGTGGTCCCCTCACTCTAGTGCTGTTTAGTATTTAAAATATCGCTTTCAGGGCATTTCCATTTCCAGTTTTATTTTTATTATTTTTATTTATTTTATTTTGTTTTTGTTGTTGTGGGTTGTGTGGAGTCATTTTTGGTAGTCCGTGTGCCGTTGGAGTGTCCCAGAGCACCCAATTGGCTCCTGAACATCCCACAGTTGCCCATTCCTGACTTGAAATGAGTAAATACATTGGATATTGCTTGCTTCCTACATATGGCTATAGCTTAGTTAAAAATCTAGACTGATTTGAATATACCAAGCTTTGTTTGATTTTTAATCACTTGATGATTCTAGACAGAAACTACTTTTCAATGAATAAAAGATCATTTGTGCTCTGTACAGGTACTCACGCTTGCTGGCTCTCCACATATTCAAAAATCGTGTTTGCGCTGAACCTGTCCGTGAACCTTTGATGAATGAGGGCATAACCTCAGCAAAGAAGAGACTTTGCACATTTAGGAGGGCAGTCAGGATCTGGACAAAGATTATTACTGTACAAATGGAGGTTGACAACAGGGCAAGTGGTTTTGATACCCCCTGTACCTTAATTTTTACATCAAAGCCTGAGCTGAGCTTTGGTTATTCTTGATTGAGTATATGATCTATTGTTAAAAGGAGAGAAGCACAGATGAGTTGATCTCAGTTTTAAGAAAGCTCTACCTGTGATAGTTAGTCTACAATAACTTATTCAAACATACAAGTTCTCATTTGATGCTATGACTGTAAATAAGTAGTATGCCTGCACGTATGAATTATCAGGTATGGCAAATTTTTATTTCAAAGGCTGCCAGCTATATTTTATAGGTCTAGAAATGAGAAGACCAATTCTTATACAACTGTCATATGATTGTATTTTAGTTGCACTTAATATCTACATGCTTTTTCATGTTCGCATGTCAGCAAGAATGATGATGTTTAGAAAATGTGTATGTATGCCAGTTATTTCGATCCTGCATGCAATGCATTAGTTTGTGTAATGATTTAAAAACTACTTTTCAACAGAAAAAAGGTAAGTTATCGTTACTGGAACATTATTGCTAAAATTACCATTTGAATGGTAAGCAATTTGGGAAATAATTATAGTGCACACTCTACATTCAATGTATTCTGATATATGGATAATTACTCCTGGTAATATGCTTTAGTTAGATATTATAACAACAATAACAATTTATTGCAAAATTAATTCCTTGGCACAATTTAATATTTATTAGTGTGAAGTCAAAGTGAATTGGTTTATTGTGGACCACTTGTAGGTTGCTTTCCCTTGTTCATGTGCCAATTGCTTATTATAGGTCATTTTCGTATTTTAGTTTAATGTTGTTTCAAGGTACATTTGGTTTTTTAAAAAGGACATGATATTTACAGTTCATGTGGCTTTATTTAGGTAAAAAAATAGTAAGGTAATGCAATCATCTTTAGTGATAGAATGACGATGAATAGAAAACATTTTTTTTGAATCAGGTCAATGGTACTGATGATTAGTACATTGTTAATCAAGTTCTTCAGATTACCATCAAAAGCTTTATCTCTTTCACTCAGACTGGTGGAGGGGATCATGAATATTAAAGAGATTCAAATGGATCTGCACTCTTATAAGATGGAGCACTACAAATGAAAAGACTAAATGAACCCAGACTGTGACTTTATGTACTGCTATATCTTTTGACTAGACTGAAATGCCTAATCAATTTCTATCTTGATATTAACTTTTATGTGCAGAAAGTCACACATAAATATTTTTTTTTAAAAAAATTGTACTATACATATATTGGGGAGGAACTAAACCTTATTCCTTAACCTGCTTCTAAGTAAGGTCTGCATATTGTTGAAACACCTGAACTTATACAAGTCTCTCTACTGCTGCAGTAAGGCCTACTAAATTCAGTGTGACTTACTCCCAAGAAAGAACTGCAGTTGAATTAATCTGTTATAAATTTGGAAATTCATGTAATGTTAGTTCAAAACAAAAAGAATAATAGCCATGTTCCTATTATGTTAGTCAAATTAATTCTACCGTCTTTGCTCCAATTAAAAACTGTAGTTCAGTGATTCCAAAAAAACAACAACAAACAAAACAACAACAACAACATAACACCCCCATAAAACCCAAGAAAAACTTAATGATACTTATCTGACACAGAATAAAAGCACTAATAAATCTGAAATGGGCCTATTTGATTGATAACTTAACTGGCTGTGTATTGTGTGGATTTTTATTTGGAAATAAGTCCCACTGAATGCAATGGGATTTACTCCTAGAATAAAAATTGCATGGGATTGTATTAAAGAGTTTTCTGGCTAATTCTATCTGGAGCTAGTGCAACCATAGTTCTCTGCATCAAGAAATGTGTTGAAAATGATGACAGTTGTGTCTGTTTCCAGTCACTTAATTCTTATTAACCTCTCTTAATCAGCTCTGTTGCGGCTGCTCCAGCTATCCATTGCTCAAAACCCGAGATTCTTTTTTTGGTTTAAAAGATATTGTTATTAATAATTTCCAAAAACACTAAATTTCTACAGATACTTGAGAAAAAAGGAAAAAAACAACAACACAAAGAAAACATGCAACATATAAATCAAAAATGAAAAATCAGAGAAAAAGAAACAAAAAGGAAAAAGAAAAATCTCAACTTCCACCCTTTGTTTAAATGGATTATAGCAGTCAAATAGATTCAAACCTCTCAGAAATAAATCCAATATTTCTCTTCTTCTCCTTTCCCAATTTATACTATCCAAAAGAAAAGAGAGAGAGAGAAAAAAAACTTTCTTCAGCAAAGGTTATCATATTTAGCATAATATCTCAATATTACTTTCTATTACATTCCAGTATGTATTATTTTTACTTGGTGAATAACATTAATTGATAGATGATACTAATGCTCAGTGCTACTAGCTGTCTTGATTATGCAGTCTTTTCACTATTTAAAACTGTAGATCTGTTTATGTGCTGTATGGCATCACTAAATTTGTCTTCCACAGGCTAGTGGGTAGAAATTCTAAGGCTGCAGTTTTGCAGCAAGGAGAGCTTTCACAGAAAAAGTGCTATCCGAAGGGATCTCTGACTGGATAAACTCCCCCTGGATTAATGGGGGAGTGGAAGATCACCTAATAGCATCCAGAATCCCATTACTTGCATTTACTTTTGAATAAATGTGTTATGTCTGGGAAAGACCAAGGGAGTGACATCGTTTGCCCTTGCCATGAAATAAAACCAATGGCCATATACTGGCAACCTGCTTTTAAAAAGAAAACTCTTAATTAAACCTTTGGAGTTATGAAAGTGAAGTACTCTTCTGATTAAAACAGAACAACAGAGCCACTCTAACCACACTTTTTCTGCAATAAATGAGCTGAGTAAGTTTGTTCACCCACAAGACCAGGACAAATAAATTAGAAAATCAAAGACTGACATATATCTTGTTAGTAGACTGAATTGTATTTTATTTGTAACATGGAGTTGGATTTCAACAAGGAGAAACTACAGCATGAGAAAGTACAGCTATTATCTATCTGATGTTGATAAAATTATCTTGCTTGTGGCTTTGGCTGGGCATGTGAGAACTGAGTTGTTAACTCTAGAACTGTTGGACTGAATGAAAATGGAACATTCCCAAGAACGTGTCTCAGAACTTTTTGCAACAGATGATGGAGGAGCTACATGTGGAACTTCTAAATTTGAAGAAAAATATGAACAAATCAGAACAGTGAGCTCAAGGAAGAATTGTAAGGAGATATAAGGCGAGAGGGGATACAGAAGTTAACAATATGGAAGTGAAGGGAGTTGTGCTGCACTGCACACTGCGCTTTCCAAAATATGAAGTATTGGTGAAAATGATAATGGATATCATCTTTGACCACTATAACACCCTGAACACACCTGATCTCATCTGATTTTAGAAGCTAAGCAGGGTCTGCCTTGGTTAGCACTTTGCTGATAGATCTCCCAAAGAGTACCAAGGATGTCCAGGAAAGAATCATGCTTTGAAGCTCTGAAGAACTTCTACTGTTAAAGTTAACAGTTTTGAACTTAATGTTCTCATATCATAAGTCCTGGCCTTGAGTCTCAAGGCCTAGACTTTCTTCTCTTGTCATCAGAGTGAAGGAGAAGAATCTGAAGATGAGAATGCTGCCTGAAAAAGTGTGTTATGTATAAGTTGGGTATTCCTCATTTCTTAGACTTGGTGCTTTTTTATTTGAATCACATAAACCTTAAAGTATCATGCTTAATGATATCAACAGGGCCTGCCAACAGAAGAAGCCATGCCTTTGTCACAGGTGTTGGATCTGACATCTCAGGTGTAAAGAACAGAGGGGCAGTCTTAAGATATATATCCGTCAAAATAATCTAATTATTCAGTATGAGGCATACATCCACATAAATATATTTATTATTTATTTACTGCAGTTATACCTTGTCTTTCTCCCAGAATCTGATCCAAAGCAGCTTTCAGGAATTTAAAACAACGTTAAGTTCAAAATCTTATTTCACAAAATTTAAAAAAAGAAATAATATTTTGTTTAAAAATGGTTATAACAGTTAAAATATATTTCAAACATAATTACTAATAAAAGATTAAAAATAAAATACAGCAGACCATTTCCCATGCACTACTATGACATAATTTTAGATCTCAAAGGCCTGCCTGAATAAAAAGGTCTTCACCTACTGGTGGAAAGAGAACAAAGGAAAGAGTCAACTAGACTTCCTCTGGAAGGCCACAACTTATACCTTGTTCATAATTGTCATTTCCAATGTATTCTCCCTCTTTTTTTTTTTTTTTAATTTTTTGACAGTTCTAAAGATGGCCACATAGATATTTTCAGGCCAAATGAATTCAGTTATTTTAGGAAATAAAATCTTTTCTATATTGTAAGACATCCCACTGTCTTCCTCCCTTTACAATGCATTTATTTGATGCTTCCAGTCCCTTTGGTTTCTGCCTTGAAATATCAGGGCTTGGGTGTTGGGAAATATGATTTATTAAATTAACCAGATAGAAGCTGAACAACTACTAGTCCCACACCCAACCACATATCCACAAGGTCTAACTTAGTCTTCTTTGTAAACATATAAATTAACTTTATTTGTAATTTACTTGTGCATAATTGATGCAGGTCTTAGGGAAGAGACAGAAGGAAAAAGAGGCATGACTACAAATAGAAAGATGTAAGATGAGAGTGGGTGTGTAACAACGGACAAAGAGAAAGTGCAAATATGAGTAAAGACACAGAGAAATGGCTAACTCTAACACTGGAATATTCCTGACCTAGCAAATCAAACTGGTCTAGATGGTCTGGATTCGTAGATCAGATTCAGTTCCTAAGAGTCTTATGAGGACACTGCAGAAGAGCTGGAACTGTCAGGTTAGTTCCCACTTTCTCCTTTGTGTGACTGTAATTGTCTATGGGATAAACAGATGTCTTCACAGTTTATAGTGTTACTGCAAATAACTAATTTTATAGAAATTTCTAGAGGACAACTACTTTTCCTTTTTCATTGCCAAATGCCATTTAAGGACTACCTTGGAAGAAAATGTGAGCTATTTTTTTTTTTTTTGGTTTCTTAGGGACTTCCTTCCCCCTTTTTATTTTACAAGCAGGAAATTAACATCAATTTCCCTTGTTAAATGTTAGCACTTTCCAAAGACCATTGGAAAGAAATTATATATTTCCTTAACAGTAATGGGGTATTATTATTAGAAATTAATGTAAGACTCTACAAGTACAGTATGACATGTTGCCAGGGTCTGCATGTGATATTTTAAGTGATCTTTTTAGAGGACGGAAGTGCCATGATTGCAGCAATCTTTTGTGCATAGTTGTTTCAACTGGCTGTTTGACCAAGACTTTCCTTTGAGTTTGCATTGCTCTAACCTGCCTTACATACTTTTGGCTATATATCCAATAGGGTGTACAGGGTAACAGAGGTTCTTATAAACCCTGGCTAGTATCTTGTTAGTTATGATGTTGCAACTTAGATCTTATAACGGTTTCCTACTCACATTTACTATTGTGGTTCCATTGCCACAGTCATAAATGCCCCTGAAACCCACCTTAAAATCCAGCCAGTTGCAGCAGTGGTGAGTGGAGTTCTGAAGGATGACACACCCAGCCCACTCTTGCCATCAAACAGAGGTATGCTAAAAATTTGTTCCAGGACCCCACAGGGGCCCTCTTTTGGTCACCACCACTCACTGGCAGGAAGGGGTAAAACACATCCTTCAACAATCTGCTTGCCAGTGCTGCAGAACTTCATCCCTCATTGTTGAATTTTAAGTGGGTTTTGAGGGTCATATTGGGAGCTTGAGTGTAGCCATGACATCATAGCTACATGTCAGCTACAGGAACTCAGCATTCATGCCTCATGTGATTACAGACTGATAGTGTTCTATTCTAGGTTTTGCATTATTAAGCAAATAAAAGTTAACACCAAAAAGAATTTTTGAGAATTTTTTAAGGTATTTTGTGGTCTGAATTTTACTAGTAATCTCAGCTAGGGAAGGTCCATTATGAGTCAACACCAGTATAAATCCTACTGATCCAATGGGTCTGCTTTGGTTGGAATTATCAATAGGAGTTATGCTTGTGTCTATAAGGAACATAGTTGCATTGCATTGTTTTGTGAGGATTCAGATGTAACAGAGCAATCTTATGGTGGTGGTGGTGGTGGTGTGTGTGTGTGTGCTTGTGATTGACATCTAATGAAGCTACATCAGTTTTATATGTTTTGCTGGCTTAGCAACCAAAGCAGGAGGGTTGGTAACATTTTCATCTTCCTTGCCGCTCTCTTGTTTATTTTCTCCCCTTACATGTGATCGGTGGGAAAGAATGAAGTCTGCCTTTTGGGGAACTTATTAAGAGAATGAGTGAGCTGGTGCCATTTTGGTGACAAATAAAAACATAGCTTTTTCCTAAGCCCTTTGGAGCCCAATTGTGTTTATACCAATCTGTACATGCACATGCTTTTAAACTGTCTTCAACTGTTTTAACTGCTTTTAAACTGCCATGTTCTCTTAACTTGTGAAGTTCTTGAGTATGCTTTTAGTTTGCTTAAATTATTATTTGTAATTGTTTTGAAGTGGTCATGCCACTCTGAAATCTTTAGATATAAGCTGGGATATAAATGTTTAAATGAATAAATAAGCAATTAATACTGGCAGATTCTCAGATTCTCCCCACTGTCACTGGAACTCTACCAGGAGACCACCTATTCTCAGGCCCTTTCCACACGAGGTGAGTGAATCGCTCTGTGCCGTTACTTACCGGTTCTTCTTTGGTCTGAAGTAATGAACACTGTCCCTTGAGCCCTTCCGCAGGGTTCCTCCCTTGGTGCAGGGTGAACTGGAGCAGTGTGAGGTCTGTAGATCCGCACTGCTCTGGCTCAAAATGGCAGCTACCGGTGTCTTTGTGGGAATGGACCAACGGCTGAGGCTGGCCATACCCACAGCCCGCCCTCCGCTGATGGCAGGCTTCCATTGGTGCGAGCCTGCACATCTGCACAGGTCAGTAAGAACACAATGGTGTGTTCCAGAAAATGTAAAGACCTGATTTTTCCAGTCTTTGCTTAGCACGGGGAAGGACCATTTGGGGGCGGGTTGGATAAGACTGAGGTGTGGAACTAAGTTAAATAGTTTGCATCTAGTCCGATCCAAGGTGCGGACGACGTCTGTGCCTGGACGCCTTGTCCCGTTTTAACTGCCTCATGCGGAAAGGGCCTCAGAGAGCTTTCTGTGCGTTTACTGGAGGGCTTCTGCAGTACATATCCTCTCAGTTGGTCTCTGTCTCTGTCACCAAAGCATTATTTTCATTATATGCAGTGGGTGGCTTTAGGATTGCAGCCTCAATTACAAATTAAAGTTATATTATTAATAATCGTTAGGACTAATTTTTATACTTCATATGGTCTTATTGAGGCCATGCCTTACACAAGGGACCTAGTACAAGTGGACTGACAATTGTGTGACTTGCACAAAAAGGTATTCAGGACATCCTTTATGAACTATTACCAACAACAAAGAAGTGATTTCCCAAGCCATCCATCCCATAGTGCCATGACCCTGAGTCAGGCACTGATGAAATAGCCAGTATGGGGAGGCATACATTGGTTGCCTGTTTTTGTTTTTTGTTTTTTGGTGTTTTGTTTTTTCTGATGGTACTAGAGCAATGGCCGTAAAATTACATTGCCAGAGCTTTTTGCTCCACCAGAAGTGTAAAGGATCTTTCACTATCTATCTATCTATCTATCTATCTATCTATCTATCTATCTATCTATCTATCTATCTATCTATCTATCTGCACAATCATAGAATCATAGAATCACAAAGTTGGAAGAGGCCACAAGGACCATCCTGTCTAACCTCCTGCCATGCAGGAATACCCCATCAAAGCATTCCTGCCAGATGACCATCCAGTTTCTGTTTGGAAACTTCTAAAGAAGGAGATTCCACCATACTTCAAGGCAGCATATTCCACTGCAAGTGATATATTAATCCTTCTTTAAAAGCAATGAGATTTGTGTCTTTGGCATGCATCTCTGGTACCTAAGGTCATTTTATTGTTTATAACAATCATCACTCAGTATGTGGAAATAGTGGGCTGTTCAGTGATAGATGTGATCTTGATGAATAATCGCTGGGTAGAGTAGATGAACAGATGTCATAAATGATACCCCTGTCTCTTAACCATATGATAGCTCAGCTTCCAATACAAGAAATCCAAAATGTTTTTTTCAGAGTAAATTACTCGGTGTATAGCCTGAATTCAGAATTCAGAACATTCTGGCAACATTTTAGCAGAGAGACTATGATAGCACATCAGCAGAGCACATGCTTTGTGAACAGAAAGCCCAAGTCCAATCCTAGGCATCTCTAGCTCAAGCGATCTGGAAGAGAATATGGGAAAGACCTCCAACTGAATCACCTCAGAGCTGTTCATTGTCTGATAAGACAACATTTGATTGGAGGGACAAATCATGCTTCCTGTAAGTAAAGGGTCGGGGGGAAAGGAGGCTACTGAATAACAGAAGGAGAGGATACTGATAGGGAGTTGGGCTCGGACAAGATTGCCCTCTGGCCATATGATACACAGTCCAATGGCAAAAATCATTATAGTAGTGCGAAGTCTGTCGCACTAATGGAAATGAATTTCTAAAGCTAACCTGTGTCCTTGAATATGAAAGACATAGAACCTAGAACTTTCTGCTGCAAAGCATCGACTCTGCTATTAAACTACAATCACAAAACATCAGAATAACTTCCTGTGCCTATCGTAATGTATGGAAATTCAAGGATAGAAAATATATTTCTGTAGTTAAAATAAAGAAATCTTATAGTGACCAAAAGTGAGTAGAATGCCCCTTCAGACTGTCTCCCTCAATAAACGAAGCTAGGAAACTGAGTGCAAGGGGATAACGAAAATTGGGGGAGCACACTGATGTATATAACCACATTGACTTATGTGTGTTGCTTATATCTTTTCAGGCATAACAACTAAATTGAACCAATGCTCATGCTTTATTGAAGAAGTGGCATGGGGGACAATGTACCACAATAATCAGGGACACTGGGAACCAATGTTACTGAGTCAAGCCCTTTCCGCATCACTTGGCTGCCCTGCCGTGGAGACATGATCACAGTGCTCTGAGGGTCATGCTTCCACACAACGTCATCTTGGTCCCACTGCCATCTTGTCCCCATGCATTGCATGAGTGCAGTATTTGTAAAACAGAAAAAAATCCATTTTAGACTTGCTGTCACATCATGCTGCCACCTTTTCCAGCTATGTGAAAGGGTGGAAGTCCGCTGGTGATGCCTCCCTCCGCAGAGCAACAATGGCAAATGCCTAGTTGTGCTGTGGAAGGAAAGAGGTGGGGCCAGAGTACTCCTTTCTGCAGCAACTAGGCAAGGTACAGAGGGGAGCATTTCTGGCATGCTTTCCGTCCCACCGGGGTTGCAGCGAAAGGACATCACTGCACCCCATCATGTGGAAAGGGCCTCAGTTTACAGGCTCAAAAGATATAGGAGTAAATGTCTTGCTCATCCTGTAGACACTTGTATGTATGCACATACAAGCATCATACTATTAGAAATACAAATCAGATTCCCAGAAATCTCATACAATTAAGTGTAAACTAAAAGGTGCTAAAAGATACCCACTTGTTTTACAATTTTTCAAAAAAAAAAACAAAAACATCAGGGCATTTCTGAAATCTACTTGAAGCAATACACAAATTAGGGAAATGGATGCACAAAATCAAAATGAAAAATGATTAAATATAGTGGGTATGTTTCTGACATATGATGAGGAATAAATGTTGCCAGACACATCATGCTACTACAGTATAATGCTTTCAAAGGATAGTCCAGTCATAAGACCATTAGTATCATTAATTCATGATTTTGCAATATAGAAAATTGCTTTGTTTATAAAATGTACACCACTGTGTTGGTCCATTACACGAAATAAAAACAAGTTCAAATAAAACACAAATAGGATAATAACTTTATCTGACATCTAACTGGTCTGAAATCTGAAATTAATCAGTCTGAAATTAAAAAGTACCAACTATATTTTGACTGGTTTATTATAAAATCATTTTAAATTGATTTTTCATTTAAAATAATAATAATAATAATAATAATAATAATAATAATAATAATAATAATAATAATAATAAAAATTGTAATTCCATTAGCTCCATTAGCTAAGTGGTAACGTGTGCATTCTTGCCTCTCTTTAGTACTTGCCTACCCCTCTGCCATTACCTCTTCTATAATTTATCACTTACCTGCCTTCAGTCCACCCAGTCTGTCTCCTAAGCTGTTTTTTTTCCCTTTTTATGCAAATAATACGTAGTATGTGTGTGCACATGTGCTATGTGTCTTTGGTGCTGGTCCTTTTGTCTTTGAGTGGGTAGAAAGCAATCTCCAAAACCATCCTTCCACTGAGCAGTGGAGCAGGTTCCTCACCCCTAGGGAGAAGAGTTGCATTCTCTGACCAGCTGTGGCTAATGGTAACCGTAATTGAGTCAAAAAGGTTATTTCATTAAACAAAATGTATTGTTCATACCAGTACTGTTGAATATCTGGGCTGTCATTGTGTTGTGCCTGTAGATTGTAATAATGAAATATTTGCAATTTTTGGAGGTTGTACAGGGATGATGATCTGTTCATTGTTGTGAAGGCTTGGGCTGCTGATCTAGAAAGATATGGAATCCTAGAAACAGAAAGGGACTGATGCTGCTGTGAGTTTTCTTTATGGTTCTTTGGTCATTTCAGAACACAAAGTGTGCTGTTCCAGATTGTACCTGATAATTCAACACAACTATTCCATGAGCACTTGCACGTTCAGAATCTTAAGGGCATCCTCATTTGTGAGTAAAGCTGTTATATCTATTAAAAGAGACAGCAAAAGTCTTGCATTTCTGCAAGCCATTTCTTGTAGGCCAAAAATGGATTAACTGCTAAATTCCTTCAGTATCACTTTGTTTCATTCCACGTGGTAATGTTTGTGGTAAATGGTGTTGAAGGCTGAATAAAAATCTGTAGTCTATGTTATAGCGGGGGGGGGGCAACTTCTAGGTTACTGTTAGAAAAGGAAAACTGAGGGGAAAAAGGGGGTGAAAATTAAATATTTACAATATCTTTGAGCAAAGTATAGTGTGGATACATTTGAAATACTATGCTTTGTATCTTAAGCTAATTTAAGCGAGGTTAGGGAAGGAACATTCCTGTTCCTCCTGTAGTCACCTGCATTCCCTCAAAAGCCTTTCTGGAACATCAGCTAGAACCTAGAAAGTTCTTTTTAAGGGGGATGAATATAATGGCATCTGAAACCACTTGTAACTGAACACTGATGGGATGAAGTGGTGTGTCCAAGAATATTATCTGACCATAACACAGTGATAGATCACTTCAAAATTCTTTTTAACAGGAGTTACCCAAGCTCTGTGTTAAAACAACGTGGGATGAGTCACAAGAAGGGCATTGTTGTGGGAGTGGTGAATCAACCAAAATCAGGTTTAGATTCAAGGAAATTAATTTAAGGAACTTCATGGACAAATGTTTTACATGCCCTCTCTCACCAGCATTCCCCAGTGCCCTGTACCCCATCCCCTGTTGTTCGGAATACCCCTTGATACTTTTTGGGGAGAGATTTGAAGAATGTGGATGGTTGCAGTAAGGAGAAGAAGATGTGATTTTTTTTTCCTGTCCATAACTTTTTAATTCTTTGTTGCTGAGGAGAAAACAAACCAGTTTCATTTCCGCTATTGCCCTGAGTTTAGCTTCTGTGGAAACAAGCATGTTGTATTAGACAGGTTGTTGACTTGTTCTCATAAGGGTCTTCTTATGTTCTTATACTTTTCTTTTGCTTTAAATATTTTCTGACACAGGATAATGGAACACCCCATCACTTTACCTACAGATATCTTCCCTGAACTAGCAGACTGTTGAGTTTCACACTGGTGTATTTGCTTATAAAGTTGCATTAGTGATACTTAGACTGGCCATGTGACCTACATTTTAAAATGGTGTCCCATTCTCTGTTTAAAGACATCTTCTGTCAGCCAGGTGTGAATTCTTATGTCCACATCCAGGGACAGGCCAGAAGTCTTTCTCGTCCTGTATTTTTGCCTGATTTTTACAATGGGGAGTCTGGCTGGTTGTGGGGGATGGATAATGATAAACAAGAGGTTTTTTGGGGAGAGGGCAGGACTTTGTTAGGGGCCTCATGCAGCATATGCCCTGCACTTTCCTGAGTCTTAGTCAGAAGTGAAGCAGGTTGCCTTGGGACTACAAGACTGAGGGGATTAGCAGTGCCTAAAATGCTGCTGTGCCTTGCGTGCCCAAGACCAGTTCTGTATTTGAAGATATGTTAGGCCTTGTGTACCAATAACAGAATGCCAAGCTAGATGTTTCTAGTACCTGGACAGCAGACTGAGAAAGCACACATCTCACCTGGTCACAGTTTTCCCAACAATGATGAGAGGTCTACATTTATACCTATAGAACAGCATATGTACACATTATGCAACTCTGTGCTTCCTTTGGTCTTCTTTCTTAGTGCTATTACCCTAACACTGGATGTGATTTGTAAGGCAGGCAAAATTCATTTAAGGAAAGCACGCAGCTTATTTCCATTTGTTTATCTTGTTGTCCTGTCTTTGGATACAAACCAGTTAGTTGTATGAACAGGGTCCTCAAAGACTTTGTTTCAAGCTTAGAAATATCTTTTTTTGTTAACAACTGAGAGGCATTTTCCTCCAACAATAGATTGTATAGTACTGCTGATATGGTAGCTTTCACATTCTCTCGTAACAATGCTTTGGATGTAAAGTATGGCTGTAGATGTTTGAACAAGGCACATCGAGGAGGGGGAAGCAAAGTCTTTGGTTTAAATATTTCATAGATTATAGTAAATGTGTCAAAATTGTTTAATTTGTATCCATATAATGGGTTCCAGGAAAGTAATTTTAGATGTAAATCACAATATTGAATGTCAATTTAGTTATTGGGGATAGGTAAATTGTAGCAAAATTGTAAAAAAATTAAATGCTGTTTTTCCCCAGTTTGTTCATCTTTCCAGTAGAGGTGGAACACAGCCTTTCACTGACCAACTTTCATTGGACTTGAGGTAGAATGCTTGGGTTACTTGTTATGATGATCATAGACCTGATCCTTCCTCCCAAAGTAGATATCCAAATCAATTAATTTATATCTGGATTTATAAATCAATACTGTTTTTCTGTTTTTTCCAATACCAATATTTTCTCCTAGTAGTAAGACTTGGTAGAATAAGGATGTGAAAATAATTGCAATCATCTCTTCTTTTCTTATGTTGTTGTTGTTATTGTTGTTGTTGATAGTAATAATAGTAGTAGTACTATATCACCTTCCTCCCAAAATTGGGACTCAAGCTGGATTATCTTTTAAAAGAGCATTACAGTTAAAAACATATAAAAGGTGAACATTATAATAGGATTAAACTAGCCATAATATTAAAATTCTTCAAATCTTTGGTTAAAAGAATAAAATGCAATTTAAAAGATTAAGCAGCTATTAAAAACAGTATAGTTTAAAACAATACAGTGTCCTCTAGCCTGTTCTGTAAACATCTTCTGTGTTGTAAGCCTGTTGGAATTAAAGGGTTTTTGCTTGCTGATGGGAAAGGAATTCTAGAGTCTGGGGCAGACACTGAAAAAGCCCTCTCTCATATCCCCACTAACCATGCTTGTGATTGTGGTGGAACTGAGAGGAGGGCCTCTCCTGGTGATCTTGGGGCCAGAGAAGCACATATAGGGGGATACGATCTGCCAGATAGCCTGGACCTCAGCATATAGGGCTATATAGGTCATACCCAACACCTTGAATTGTGGCAGGAAGCAGACTGGGAGCTAGCGAAGCTGTTTTAACAAGGAAGTAGTATGGTCCCTATAAGCTGCCCCAGTTAGCACTCTGACTGCAGCTCTTTGGACTAGCTAAAGTTCTTGAACGCTCTTCAAAGGCAGTCCCATGTAGAGTGTGTTACAGTAGTCCAAGCAGGTTGTAACTAAAGCATGTAGTACTGTGGCCAAATCTGACATCTCAAGGAGCAGGTAGTGCACAAGATTTAATGTGCAAAAGCATTCCTACACGCCACAGAAACCTTGGTCTCCGGGTTCAAAACTGAGTCCAGGAGTACATCCAAACTGCAAGCTTGTGTCTTCAGTGGGAGTGTATCCCCATCTAACACAGGCTGAATCCATATTCCCTGATATGCCTTTCAACTGACCAGGGAGCATCTCTGTCTTGTCTGGATAAAGTTTCAGTTTGTTTGCCCTCATCCAGTCCATTACTGTTGACAAGCACTGGTTTAAAACCAAGACAACCTCCTTGGATTGGGGTGGAAAAGAGTGGTAGAGTTGGGTGTCATCTGTATATTGATGACACCACACCACCAAACTCTGAACAACCTCTCACAGCAATTTAATGTATATATTAAATAGCATGGGGGACAAAAGAGAACCCTGCAGAACCTGAAAGTCAATGTCCAGGGAGTCAAACGTGGTCTCCAGTACCACTTTCTGGGTTCATCCCTCCAGGAAGGAATGGAACCACTGTAAAACGGTGCCTCCAAGTCCCATCCCAGTGAGGTGGCTCGTAAGGATACTATGACCAATTGTATAGAAAGCTTTTGAGAGAAAGCTTCAGGAAAATAAACAGGGACGCACAGTCCCCAATTCAGTTCCCTATGTAGGTCATCCAACAAGGCAACCAAAGCTTTCTCTATTACATAACCAGGCCTGAAACCCAAATGAAATAATCTAGATAATCTGTTTCATCCAGGAACCCCTGGAGCTAGAAGGCCATTGTATGTTCCAATCCCTTGCCCATGATATGGTATGGTAGACAGTGGCCAATAATTATCCATTGTAGAGGGATTTGAGGTGGGGGGATGTTGGGGTCCATCTGCAATGCCAACATCTCCTTAGAATTTGGGGAGATTATAGCTCAAAGGAGGTCTGTGAGAGAAGGATAATGGCAGGATCTCTTCACCTATATATACCAGTACTACCTGTAGAGAAGACTCCAGTTAATAAGCCCAGTTTACGATCACATATCAAGTAGGAGGGGTGGTAGGGGGTATGGTAACAGATTCAAGAATGACTTATTCAGCAATGGCCTCACAACTGCCTCCTTCAGGCAGGCTGGAACTCTGCCTTGTTGTAAGAAGGCATTAACTACTCCCTTCACCCATTCAGCTACTCCTCTCTGGCCTTTTTAATAAACGAGGAAGAGCAAGGGTCTAGTAGACATGTGGTGGCTCTCACCTCTCTAAGAATCCTGGATGGAAAAGTATCCAATAACACTGGCCAATCAGGAGCCAAGTATACCTCCACTGGATCTGTATCAACAACAACATCCAATGCCATTTCCACATGGGACTGTTATAGCGCTATGATTCCACTTTCAACATCTTATGGAATCCTGGGGTTTACAGTTTTGGGAGGGGCCACCCGTGCGGAAGAGGTGCAAGTCAGAGCAGATCTGAGCAATTTTATTTTCAAAGTGCTGTGCAAATTCTTCATACTGGGTTGTCAAGTGGTCTGGATTTTCTACTCAAGGAGCAGTGTGTAATAGACCTCTGACCACGAGCAACTGCTCTGCTGGATGATTCCTTGCAGATGCAATGGTGGTGGCAATAAATAATTTCTTTGCTGTTGTCACTGTCATGGAATAGGCCTCAAACAGACTATGGTCCATGTTTGGTCAGACTCACTCTGAGTCTTCCACTGACATTGCGCTAGTCTCCATCTCACTTGCTTCATCACCTCCTGCTCCCTATCAAACCAGGGGCTTAGTGTGGCTCTACTCCATAAGATAGGATGCTCAGGAGTGATTGTGTCTATCACTCTGGCCATTTCTTCATTCCAGAGGTCAGCCAGAGCTTTGACAGAGCCACCTGCTGAGGTGACAGGAAACTCCACAAGAGTTGTCACGAATCCATATGGATCTATCAGCCTCCTGGGGCAGACCACCCTAATCTGCCCCCGCCCCTATAGAGATTCTAGCTCCCTGTGAGTCTAAACCTGACCAGATAATGATCCTTTGAAAATGACAGAACTGCAGAGAGTTCATCCACACCAAGATCACTGTCATTCATCCAGCACAGAAAACATGGTCTAAAGTGTGCCAAGCAACACAAATAGGGCATTGTTAGGGAAGCCATGAAGTCTCAGGCCACTCTCAATAGGGCAGCTTCTGCAAAGATGTTGAAGTTCCCTAGAATTACTAAATGAGCAGACTTGAACACCAACCCTAAGACTGTCCTGACTAGCTCAGGGAAGGAGACTGTTGAGCAGTGGGGTGTGTGGTATACCAACAGAATTCTGTCTTGGCTACCACTCTTATAACTTCTGCCTCCATATTTAACCTCTACCTATGAATTATTTAAAACAAAACAAAACAGACAAATTCCATCTGCATCAAATTCCACCTCCCCATGTTTGCCCAGTAAAAAATTTCCTTTTTTAAAAAAATCCAGTGCATCAATATAGGATATCTCTATCCTTTAAGAGGAGGGCTTTTAACAGGCTGCTGTACTGTTGTAAATTGTACTGTAGTTTTAATATTGTTCATAGTTTAATTCTGTTTATTGGTGACCCTTTGTATCTATTTAACTATACTAAAATCATTTTAATTAGTAAGCTGCCTTGAGTCCCATTTTTTTGGGGGGAAAGGTGGGGTATAAATAAAGATGATGATAGTAGTAGTAGTAGTAGTAGTGGTAGTTGTAACAAATAATAAAAATAAAAATAACAACAACTCCCGAAAAGCCCCGGTGCATTGATCGGGCTGCTTCCTCCATCAAGCAATTCCATGAGACTCTAGAGGAAGAGTTTAGAAGCCCAAACAATCTATCTTGTGCTTGTGGGGCCTTGCTTGTTTTTGCTGTGCTTGTTTTTGCTGTGCTTGTTTTTGCTGTGCTTGTTTTTGCTGTGCTTGTGGGGCCTTGCTTGTTTTTGCTGTGCTTGTTTTTCCTGTGCTTGTGGGGGAGGAGGTAGCTAGCGGGGAGGAGCTTTATCAGGAGCTACCAACGGCGCGCGCCTTTGGCGCGCGCACTTCAACTCCTTTACTTTCTCGAGCTTCTCCTGTACTACTCTCTGTAGTTTCAAGGATGGAAGGAGAGGGAGCTGCTGTAGTCACCTGTATCACTTGTGGCATGTTCCTTTTCTTGCCACAAGAGGTTCTCGAATAGACCTGCACCAAGTGCAAGCTGGTCACCTTCTTGGAGGAGAAGGTTCGCCAGCTGGAGGCACGAGTTTCTGATCTCCACCTTATCAGGGAAGGGGAGGAGTTTTTGGATAGGGTAGAGAAGACCTACCAGAACTCCAAATACACGGAGGAGCTGCCAGATCAGGAAGCCAGTACACAGCGCCAGGAAACGGAGGCTTGGGCGAATGTCACACGGAGGAGTAAAAGGACCAAAAAGGTAACAGAGACTCTTAACCTACACAATCGCTTTGATGTACTTGGACTTACAGGCAAAGAGGAGCACTACGCAGAGGGAACAGAATGTCAACAAGAAAGATTCCAACATCGGCAACAGGAACTAGATCAACGCTCCCAGCCCCAACAGAATGCTCAGGCAGTCCTAGTAAAACACGCTTATCGAGGAGCCCAGGGGAAGCCTCAGAAGAGGCGAGTTCTGGTTGTTGGGGACTCTTTGCTAAGAGGAACTGAAACAGCAATCTGCAAAACGGACAAGCTCAATCGAGAGGTCTGTTGTCTTCCTGGGGCCAGGATCAACCACATAACAGAGAGGCTAACCAGGCTGGTCAAGCCCACTGACCATAAGCCCCTCATTTTGGTTCATGTCGGAACCAATGACACTGCGAGGAGCAGCTTAAACCACATTGCAAAGGACTACGAGCGTATGGGGACGAAGCTTAAGGACCTTGGTGTGCAGGTGGTCATTTCATCTCTCCTCCCTGTTCAAGGATACGGCGCACGTAGGGAAAGGGCAATAGTAGAGGTCAACAACTGGCTCCACACCTGGTGCCGCCAACAACGGTTTGGGTTTTTGGAACATGGCCTGAATTTCCATGAACATGGGCTTCTGGCGAGGGATGGGCTGCACCTCACAAAACTTGGCAGGAATGTTTTTGCTAACAGTCTTGCAAGGAAGATTAAGAGGTCTTTAAACTAAGTTCCACTGGGGAGGGAGACAATATTATTCAGGGCAAGGACTCAGAGAACACAGGGGTAAAAGGCCCAAATGATACTGGACAAGTAGTACAAGTGGCCAATGGCAGGAGGAGTAGAATCAATAGTACAGGACTTGCAGGAAGGGCCCAGGGACTTAAGTGTCTCTACACTAATGCAAGGAGTATGGGAAACAAGCAGGATGAGCTTGTACTCCTAGTACAAGAAAATAAATACGATTTGATAGGCATCACTGAGACCTGGTGGGATGAGTCTCATGATTGGAATACAGGAATAGAGGGGTATAGCCTATTTTGTAAAAATAGACCAAACAAGAAAGGAGGAGGAGTAGCCTTGTATGTCAAGGATGTTTTCACCTGTGAAGAGATCCAGGACTTAAACCCAGAAAGCCAGGTAGAGAGCATTTGGGTAAGAATTAAGGCAGCGAGAAACAATAGGGATATTCTGGTGGGGGTTTACTACAGACCTCCAACCCAGGCTGAGGACTTGGATGACGCCTTCCTCAACCAAATGACTGCACATTCAAAGAGGAGGGATACAGTAATAATAGGAGATTTCAATTACCCGGATATATGCTGGCAGTCAAACTCTGCCAAGACAGCAAGGTCCAGCAAGTTTCTTGCTTGTCTTGCAGACAACTTCATGGTCCAGAAGGTGGAAGAGGCCACAAGGGGATCAAATATTCTAGATCTGGTCTTGACCAACAGGGATGACCTTGTGAATGAGGTAGAAGTGGTTGGATCTTTAGGGGGGAGTGACCATGCCCTGTTGGAATTTAGCATTCAGTGGGAAGGAGAAGATAAGGGTAGCCAGACACTCATCTTAGATTTTAAAAAAGCGGACTTCTGTAAACTTAGGGAGCTGCTGGCTGGAATTCCATGGTCAGGAATAGTTAAAGGGAAAGAAGTTCAGGAGGCATGGGAGTTCCTTAAAAAGGAGATACTGAAGGCACAGTCTAAAACAGTGCCATTAAGGAGGAAAAATGGAAGGCATCTGAAGAAACCAGAATGGTTGACTAAAGAACTCTCAGCTGAGCTAAGAGTTAAGAGAAACATGGAAGAAGGGGAAACCACCAAAGAAGAATTTAAGCAAGTAGCTAGGAGATGTAGGGAGGAAGTCAGAAAGGCTAAAGCACAGAACGAACTTAGGCTGGCCAGAGACATTAAAAACAATAAAAAGGTTTTTTTTAAATATGTCCGCAGCAAAAGGAAAAAGAAGGAGACAGTAGGGTCGCTACGCAGAGAAGATGGCGAATTACTCACAGGGGGGAGAGAAAAGGCAGAGCTACTTAACACCTTCTTTGCCTCCGTATTTTCCCAGAAGGATACAAGCACTCAACCTGGCGGTTGGGGAGCAGGGGAGGAAGCAGAGGAAATGAGGCACATAATAAGTAGAGAGGTGGTACAGGAATACCTGGCCGCATTGGATGAATTCAAGTCTCCAGGGCCAGATGAATTGCATCCTGGGATACTAAAAGAGCTGGCAGAGGTCATTTCAGAACCGCTTGCTATAATTTTTGAGAAATCTTGGAGGACAGGAGAAGTTCCAGCAGATTGGAGGAGAGCAAATGTTATCCCCATCTTCAAGAAGGGAAAAAAAGAGGACCCAAATAATTATCACCCAGTCAGCCTGACATCAGTACCCGGAAAGATCCTGGAGCAGATCATTAAGCAGTCAGTTTCTAATCATTTAGAAAGCAACGCGGTAATCACGAGAAGTCAATATGGATTTCTCAAAAATAAGTCACGCCAGACTAATCTTATCTCTTTTTATGATAGAGTTACTAGCTTGATAGATGAAGGGAGTGCTGTGGATGTAGCATATCTCGATTTCAGTAAGGCCTTTGACAAAGTTCCCCATGACATTCTTGCAACGAAGCTAGTGAAATGTGGGCTGGACAGGGCTACTGTTATTTGGATTTGTAATTGGTTGACCGACCGAACCCAAAGGGTGATCACGAATGGCTGCTTTTCATCCTGGAGAGAAGTGACTAGTGGGGTGCCACAGGGTTCTGTCCTAGGCCCAGTGCTGTTCAATATTTTTATCAATGACTTGGATGAAGGAATAGAGGGCATGCTGATCAAATTTGCAGATGACACCAAATTGGGAGGGGTTGCTAATACGCCAGAGGACAGGATCAAAATTCAAAATGACCTGGATAGATTGGAGAGCTGGGCCAGGGCGAACAAAATGAAATTCAACAGAGAGAAATGTAAGGTCCTACACTTAGGCAGAAATAATGGAATCCACAAATATAGGATGGGGGACACGTGGCTGGATAGCAGTACGTGTGAAAGGGATCTTTCATAGACCACAAGCTGAACATGAGTCAGCAGTGTGATGCGGCAGCCAAGAAAGCCAATGCAATTCTCAGCTGCATCAATAGGAGTATGGTGTCTAGATCGAGGGAGGTACTGGTACCACTCTACTCTGCTTTGGTTAGACCCCATCTTGAATACTGTGTCCAGTTCTGGGCACCCCAATTCAAGAAGGATATTGACAAGCTGGAGCAAGTCCAGAGGAGGGCAACCAAAATGGTGAGAGGCCTGGAAGCCATGCCCTATGAGGATAGACTTAGAGAGCTGGGTATGTTTAGTCTGCAGAAGAGGAGGTTAAGAGGGGACAAGATAGCCATGTTTAAATATTTGAAGGGATGCCACGTAGAGGTAGGAGGGGACTTGTTTTCTGCTGCTCCAGAGACCAGGACAAGGAGCAATGAATTCAAGCTGCAGGAAAGGAGATTCCACCTGAACCTCAGGAAGAACTTCCTGACAGTCAGGGCTGTCCGGCAGTGGAATCTGCTGCCTCGGAGTGTAGTGGAGTCTCCTTCCTTGGAGGTTTTTAAGCAGAGGCTTGATGGCCATCTGTCGGGATTGATTTGACGGTGTTCCTGCATGGCAGGGGGTTGGACTGGATGGCCTGTGTGGTCTCTTCCAACTCTGAATTTCTATGATTCTATGATTCTATCTTCTCTGCTAAAAGACTGATTCCAGCAAGTGCCTCCCTTTTTAGCTGTCACTTGGCACAGCCATTCCATTGGCTCATCTGAAAAACCTAGAAATCAGAAATAACACAACCTTCAGAAATTAAGTAGTAAATAATTAAAATGATAAATGATAGGCAACAATTAATAATTATGGGATAAAATTAATTACTTAATAGGTGTAAATGTTTAAGCAATATGAACTGTTTGCAACAAGGATGGAAAACAATTTTAGTTCTGTTTTGTTAGTATTTGTTTTAGATATGTGCAGATTGGGATGTCTCTTGATGTTTATATAGATGTATTTTTGTTGTTTTGAATGTTCGGTTTGTGTTGTTGTTGTTGTTTTGCTTAATAAAAAAATAAGAAATAAAGAAATAAAATGTTGAAATTCTTTATACTATTTTTTGAAAAGAAAACCCTGTAATCCAGAATATAAAATGCGTTCCCCCTGAAACAACTTTCAATGTGATTTTAGATTTTTTTTTTCCAGGCAACATAGAGGTTAGTGTTTTGGCTTGCTACATTGCTCTGTCTCTCTTCACCACTTCACCTCCTGTCTCCCTTCAGTTTTCAACTCTGTGGCAAGTACCTATGAGCAGTGCAGTGTATGATGTACGGCAGCAAGATAGATGGAAGGGAGAGAGGAACAGGCAGAGGAAGACTGTAGTGTTTTCCTATTTGTACTTCTGTGATTATTATTGCTGACAAACATCTCTTTTGTTTGAATCACTGATCAGTCCCCCCCACACACACACTCTACACAGTGATACCACTGTGTTTCCTCATTAGCTGCCATAGCTACATCCTGTGGAATCCTGAGCTTTCAAGTTTTGTGAGGCATTATAGCTCTCTGGCTGAGAATTCTAAATACTTCTCCCTCACCTTCAGAACAAGTATGGTGTAGTGGTTTGATTGATGGACCAAGATTCTATGAGATCAGAGTTCAAATCTCCACAGCTGAGGAAACACATTGTGTGGCCATGGGCAAGTTGTACTCACTGAATCTCAGAGGAAGGCAATGGCAAAACTCCTCTGAATACATGTTGCCAAGAAGATCGTATGAGAAGGCTGCTATCAGTTGGAGTCAGATTGAAGGCACATAGCAACAAAACCATCAATTGGAAATCACAGGATTCAGTAGGACGGAACCACGGCAACTAAAATCGAATCATAGTGCCATAACTGTGTATAATGTGAAAGGGACACAACTATTTTATTGGCTAGTCATTGCTTGTTCTTCAGCTCCCGTCTAGCCCTATTTTGGCTTGAAGACCTTCATATTTTTTTTTTATCTTTGAGCCTCTTCAACAATTGTATTGTTAACATTGACTAGAATTAAAGCCATTGAATAAATTAATAATGCACTGTTCAATAATTAATTGAATGGGTCTACTCTAATTGCAAGTAACTAATAGGATGCCAGTAATTATTGTTTATCCTTTTCTGTTCCCTTTGGAATCAGTGTTACAGCTGACTTAAAAGTGTGTGTGTGTTTAATCCTTCTTTCCTTTCTCCACCACAACTCAGTTTTGCTGATGCTAACCATGTAGTAGGTATCTAGCAATTATTTACATATCAAACTTCCCTTTTGGACTTTGCATACCTTGTTTTGATACTGAGCTGGTTGGATCATTGTGATTGGGAATGCTGATTGTTCTTGTAGTGTAATAGAAGTCTTTGAAAACTGTTGGGAACCTTCTTTGTTACTGGGTTTTCATCCATTGTTTGGTAGTTGCATTGTTAGATTTAAGGTTTGTGCAACTTCTGTATTAATTGGGCTCCCTCACTCCTACTTTTCTATTGCTATCATACCACCAAGACACATTTGGTTTCCTCCATCTTTTCTGTGTGTATGTTCTTATTTTTAACCTTGCACATTCCCTTTCTGTGGGTGGTTGGGTAAGATAAAGGGTTTTCAAAAAATTCTTGCAGCTGTTTCCTTCTCTCCCAAGATCAAGAGGGGTAGGAGGGAGGGGATTAAAACCTTTGATGGGGGTTTTCACCTTCATTCTAGCAAGATTTTAATGTGGTAACATAACAGCACTGCTCTTAGCCAGCATGGTAGAGTGGTTTGAAAATTGGACTATGATTCTGGAGACCATGGTGGTGCAGTGGTGGTGCAGTGGTTAAATGCCAGTACTGCAAGCCACAAGGTTGTGACTTCAATCCTGCCCGGCTCCAAGATTGACTCAGCCTTCCATCCTTTTGCAGGTCGGTAAAATGAGTACCCAGCTTGTTGGGGGCATGTATAGAAACGTTTTGAAATACATGCTATTTGTAAGTTGTTCGCCGCCTCGATCCATGTGGAGAGGCCGGATACAAATAAATAATTAAATAAAAAAACAAAAAAACCATGGTTTCAGTTCTCCACTCAGTCATAGAAACCCTTTGGGTAGCCTTGGATGCATCACTCACTCTCAGCCCCCATAAAACTCTGTGATAGGTTTGCCTTAGGTCACCATAAATCAGAAATGACTTAGATTCATAGAATCATAGAGTTGGAAGAGACCAAAAGGGTCATCGAATCAATGTAACATAACATATGTAACATAAAGTTAAACTTCAAGTTAGAATTAACCTAAATTTCATAAATATCCCCTTTTCAGTGGAAATTAATCCATGTAATTTAATTTATTTCTTTTTTAAAAGCTCATTACTGTAAACATAATGGGTTTTTGAGCACTAACTTTTCCTTTCTCTTGCAAGATTTGGCTGTCCATTTGGCTGTCCTGTCCTTATTCATTCCACCCAATCGTTTAAGCAACAATATATAAGCTTAAGACTTGGTGACAAAGTTTATCTCTTCCCTGATGATTCCCCTCCTCTTCCTTCCTTCTTTCTTCTCCTTTTAAAAAAATGTTCGTATTGTGTGCTTTGAAATGCAAACCTGTGACTAGTGACTGTTCAGGTTTTATTGATCTTTCCTAAGCTGCTCAGGGAATATTTTCCCGGAAATGTTGGGTAAAATCCTTTGAATGAATGAATGAATGAATGAATGAATGAATGAATATTTATTAATTTATTTGAATGAATAATTAATAAATAAATGAATATTATACAGAACCTGTGGTAGAGTGGTGTAGTGGTTTGAGCATTGACCTATAGCTCTGGAGGCCAAGGTACGAATACTCACTTGGCCATGGAGACCCAGTGTTTGCCTTAGGTCCCATGGACCTAAGGTCCTATGGTCCCAAGGCCCATGGAGACCTTGGGCAAGTCACACTCCCTCAGCCTCAGAAGTAGGCAAAGCCAACCCACCTCTTAACAAATCTTGCCAAGAAAACACCACAATAGGTTTGCCTTAGGGTCACCATACATCAGAAACAACTTGAAGGCACAAAATAACAAATATAGAACCTGAGGTCATGGTTTGCTGTGTTTCTATCACCAAAAAAATAAAAAATAAAGAAATAAGCAAACAAACACACAAAAAGACAAGATAGTGAAAAAATAGTGCATTACCATTTAGTAGTAGAAACATTAAATATATACACTGGATATACCCTATATACATTTTGGCCTAAATTGATCTTCCACTGTGCTTTTCCTTTATAAATTATGTAGGGCTGTAAACATGCAGAGAAGTGTTTTAAGAATACAATCATGAAAATGTGATACAGAAAGGGCCCTTAAAGGACATAGCAGTTTACTGGGCTAATTTCTATCTGAAGGTCACTTGCGAGGATGCCGTGTAAGAAGGAGAACACATCCACTTTCCCACTTTCTGAATAATGGATGATTATTCTTCAATAGCACTTTAAAACAAACATACAAACAAACAATTATTTCAAGGGGCAAGGTAACCTTGTTAGTCTGTTTCAGAAAAACAACAGAGTCTGTAGCCTCCACTAAAGCACCTGATGAAGGTGGATAGCCATGATCAAAAATATATGCAAAAACAAAACAAAACAGTTTTTCCCACTTTAAGCTGCCTCAAAACTCCCTGGTCTAAAAAAATAATTTAATCCCAACTAGAATAGACTCACTGCATCAACAGAAATTGCATAAATCCAGACATACCAAGCTTCCATTTATTAAACCAGTTTTATCCTAGTTGGAGTAAGAATTAGTTTCAGTCATCTAGATTCATGGAATCAAAGAACCACGAAGCTGATCGAGTCCAAACCCCTGCCGTGCCACTAAAACAGTCTTAAGAGATGGCTATTCAGCTTCTGTTTAAAGGTCTCCAAAGGAGACTCCTTCACACTTTAAGGCAGCCTGTTCCACTGTCAAACAACTCTTGCTCTGATACAGTTGTTCTAACATAGTTGATTATTATTACTAACTAAATAATTATTATCAGCTATTAGTAACTAAGTGCTATAAGTTATAATTGTTACAACTAACTAATTGTTTATTAACTAGGGATGCTAAGAGGTATGATCTGCAAGGAAATAGCAAGTGTAGAGTAGTAATTTTAGTGTTAGTCTACAACTCCAGAGACAAGGAGACCTTGGGCAAGTCATACTCTTTTAGCTTCAGAGTAAAGCAAAGGCAAACCCCCTCTTAACAAATCTTGTCAAGAAACCCTCTTGATAAGTTTGACTTAGGGTCACAACAAGTTAGAAATGCCTTGAAGGCGCACAACAATAATCACAACAAGATAGGAAAGGGTTTGTGGTAAATTGTTGTAAGGATTGCTAATCAGCCATGGTTAAATCCATTTTTTTAGTCTTAGCTAGAATACACTCACTGAATCACTGCAAGCCTTGTATGATCAAATTTCTATTAATTCAGTGGATATTCTAAGTGGGACCAACACTCACTTAGCCTTTTCCCCCTAACATGTCTGGTTATTATTCATTAGCAGAAACAAATGCTCTTAAAAGATACTTTTTGAAATTTTATCTTAACTGTACCCAAGGTCTAGCCTTCGAAACTTGCTTTGGATTTTGCCCCCAATATTACCATCTCCTCACAAATCAGAGTATGCAGGTCTCTGATTTGGAGAAAAGCATGCCAGTGACACCAAACAATGAAGATAATACATCTTTTGTAATTTTCAAAGTCATGTTTTGGGCTCTGATGAGAAAAATGCAATATGAGCATATGAGCATAGCAACGCTCCTTCTATGATTAGTGAGCATCGTTAAATTCCTATTCCTTGTACGAAGGTACAGATTTTGAATATTTTTACAATTAAGAATATCCTAGAAATCTGCACATTTCTTCTTAGATTGGGAAGGAGGAGTTATTGACCTAGTCCTGTTTCACCTGTGTCAGCAACAAACATTGCAGTATCCTTTGGGGGGAAAATGGCAGATGTACTGAGATGCAAAATATTTCAGTTTGCAAGATTCATTATTCAGAGTTCAGCATATTATCTCTGATGACTCATTTAAAACATTGTCTTTTTGTTATCTAAATCTCAGCTCTTTTCTTCACAGATTATAGGTTTGGTTGTGCATTTTTCAGCCTACACACTTACTCTTTTCTGCCCTCTAATGGCACCATAATGCAACTCAGAGTAAATTATAAAGGCAGTTTCAAGAAATCTTATGATACAAAAAGACTAGAGGGGTTTAAAAAATAACAAAGAAAAATAGCATCTTGTGTGAGTCCATGTTTTACTAGGCATATTGCACTACTGCTTATATGAAAGCTTATTTATAAAAAGACATCTTTATTATTTCTCTCCAGGCACAACATATGGTATCATCATTGTATATGGCATTTGAGAAAGTGATATCTAAATTTTAATAGTGGAGCTGAAGGAAGAATACACAGAGAGGAAGAAAACTCTGGCATTCTATGAGGATGATGCTCATTGTCAGCCGTGGGTGCTTGCGATATGGAGTAGTAGGTCCAGTTGTGTTGGAACTGGATGTCTATTTCCAGAGGGACTTAGATCCATCATTCTGCCACTGTCAGCCACCCAGCTCCAAGGAAGCGCTAAATCTGCTACTAACCAAAGCATTGGCTATGGCACCATATCTGTATTGGCTAAGTAATGTATCATAGCCCTTAATAGCTGCTATTTCATGGCATTTGAGAGACTGAATGACCATGGAAAACCCTTAAGACAGCATCTTAAATTATTTGTAGTTTGTTGCTGCTTCTCTTACTACTGCTGTTGATTGAGTTACTTAATCTTGTGACAACATATCTGTTGTGTGACCATACCTGATCCAGAGCCACCATTTCTGTAAACATTTATGGTACTAGCTCCTTTCACTTTTAAAACTGACCAATTATGAGCCACAATTATTGACTGAGATTGATGATTAGTAAAAACAGTCATAACAAATTTTTGCTGTTTCTGTGTTCTTAAAGAGTAGAACCAGATTCATTAATAAAGATGAACAATGACTATATAACTGGATTCATTTTTTTTTGTTAAAAATGCTTTTAAATTTATTTGAATTATTCAACCTAACCAATCATAATAAAGAATATTACAACATAAAATGTTCTAATGTAATGTATCTTTCCTTCATAAATTTCCTTTCAAGTGGAATATCCCATAATATTGATAATTTTCTATATCTATGGCCTGAATTCTGTTGTTACTCCTGACTAGAGTAGACCCCCTGCATCAATGGAACTTAGCTTATGTGTTGACTCACCAATCAACAAGTGACTCAGTGTGTCTAACCTAAATTGGGACTGACAAATTGGGACCTACATCTTCAAAAACTGTGCACCCCAGCTATCCAATTCTTTGTAGCATTAATACCACCACTGAAAGCGCTCTCTCTCTCTCTCTGTATGTGTGTGTGTGTATGAGAGAGAAAGTGAGAGTGAGTGAAAATCCTCAGGGCATATATTGCCAACAAAACAATTTTTTTAAACGGACACCATACAATTAATGAGCCAGCTAATTTATAATTGTAGGTATAGGATCATGTACGTCTGTCACAAGAAAAGTCATTCTAAACATTTCTGTGTACAGGAAATCCAAGAAATTGTACCTGTTGCTTTGGGCTATACTTTCAACACTGGCCATGCTAAATGGGACTGGCATCTTGTTAGAGAGTTATGGAGAGAGAAGTCCAAGTTACTTCTCTGTGACTCGCTCTTTTGGTCATTGCCACCTCCACTCTCCAGCAATCCGTAGATGCTCATGGGACAGGAGGCTACAGCACTTGAAAGCACTGGGGGGGGAGGGGAGTGAGTGAAAGACATGTTGTATTGCAATCTGGATGGAACTTCACAATATGTCTCCAGATGCAGGACTTTGGCCTAGGATTTCCAGGAGGCAAAGGCCAAAAGGTGTGCAGGGTAACATTTCTCCACATCTGATATACAGAGATATAGCCATCACTATTAACAGTGCACAAATAAGGCACTTTGGTTTGCCAAAATTTTCATTTTTCATTGTAAATAATGTTTTCTGAATAACTGCAACTTAATCTAGTTTTTGTGGTGCAAGCATTGGATCCATAAGGAAATCTCTCAACTGTCATCGGGATGAAATCATTTTCTAGTCTGCACTGAAATCAAGACCTTCCTAGCCAATCAATTTCTTGGTTACTTTACACAAGGGGTGGACAAAGTGTATCCTGCAGACCACACAACACGTCTACGACTATTTTGGTAGCACTCTGGGCCCCCCAGGAATCAAAAAATCATGTGAATTTTCTCCCATTTTTGTCCCTGTCTATGGGCTGTGCAGCCATTTTTGCAATGCCTTCTTTTGTCTCTCCAGGCAATTTGGGCCCAGGAGAGGCTTGTTCCTAAAACAGGAAGTTAACAGGAAGTCGCCTCCTGTTCCTGTTCTCTTGGGGCCTAAAATATGGCAACAATGTCTTCCATACTTCCTAGAGGGCATTTCAAAGCATATGGGGTCAAAAATGATTATTTTGTGTTGGAGGTGTGGTGTGGTTGTAGCCCTCCAAGGTCTGTTGGAAGGCTGTGATTCCCCTACTCTACATCATAGTTATTTTATATCAGAGTGGGCAATCAAAGTCTCCTTATGTCTTTGGAGGAGGGTGGGGTTGATCTTCTGAAATATTCAGAGAAACAAACCTAAACCAGACCTGGCCAGATATCCTTGTCCTGTTTTTAAAGGCCAAATATTTACTAAGCACCAGAGCTTTTTGACTTCCTAAGTGGTGTTTCTCTGTCCTCAAGGCAGTTTCCCTTTTTCTTTGGAGGGGTAGGGCCAGAAAAATGACCTTGGTGGCCACATGGGACTCATGTGTTATATGGTTCCTAATGCTACTTTGCACATATCATCCTTTAATTCATCTGATGTAAGAACTGCCTACCCCCTTGATACCTGAAAAAATATTATGAAGTAAATAGTCTACAGCAAAGTGATGAGGTAGAAGAGGGATGCTAACCAAGCTGTTGTTGAATAACTTCAACGTTTGGAGCTATACCATAAAAGCTATGGAGGCAGTGTCCTCAGATAAAACATTTTGGATTGAACATACCCTTAACTCTAGATTATTATGATAGGAAAACAAAGTGTAGTACTTAAAAATGGGAAGATTCTAGTTCAGCTATTCTTTTTAAAGCACAGGTTGCTAATTTCTCCTAGCCGCTGTTCAGGTTGTGAACCTGTTGTGACGATGCAATTCAGCACATTTAACAACTCATTTAATGTTTGAAGTAAAACCCAGTGCAGATTTACCACTTCCATCCCACAGATGCCAACAGCCACATTGTTCTTCCTGTGTTGCATTTCCCCCCCTCTAATTAATGTTGTATTGTCATTCTGATTGGTTTCAGGCCCCACCCTACCACAACCATGGGCCCAATCATGTTTGAGTTCTCCTGAAATAGCTATTTGTTTTGCTACAAGGAAAGTCCCAAAGTTATGAATAACATCACAGTTAGCTTAGCTATAATGTATGTGAGGAAAAAGGCACAGCCCATTTCCACACTACGCTGTAATAGTGCTATTATTCCACTTTCAACATCGAATGGAATCCTGGGGTTTGCAGTTTAGGGAGGGGCCTTTGGAATTCTCAGCCAGAGAGCTCTTTGGCCTCAGTGAACTACAAACCCCAGAATTCCACAAGATGTTGAAAGTGGAATAATAGCACTATAAAAGTGTAGTGCAGAAACGAACTTAGCTTAAGATGTTACTTGAAATAAAATGCATTTGCCAGGTGTTAAAAATCATTAAGAAGCTGCAGCATCTGAACTACAGCTAGTAAAGTGAAGCATAAATACTAAGTATACCATAGAATATTTCATGGGAGACAGAAATTGTATATATCAATAGCTGAACTGTATAAACAATGTGGACTGCTCTGTGGGGATATTTCTAGAAAGTAATTGGCAAAAACACCTAGTTCAGAAGGCAGTGGCCACATCTGGAGGTATGTGAAAGCTTTATAGATATGTTTTCTTGCTGTGAAACATTGTCAGAATTTTCCAGTTTTCTTTTAATCTGTGAAAAAAATGCACATTCTTTTGCACTGAAAATGGCATTTTCTGTTCAGAAAACATGTTTCCTGCCAAGAAATGTTATTGGTATTGCTTTTTGTGTGGGAAGCTAGTTTTTGTGCAGATTTTTTTCTTTGCATATAAAATGTTGTTTCCGGGGGATGAGGAGTGGATTTTTATTTTATGCAGCATGGTGTTATGGTTTGAACATTGGAATCCAGCCCTGGAAACCAGGGCTTGATTCCCTGCTCGCCCATGGAAACCCCCTGAGTGACCTTGGTGTATCACATACTCTCATTCCCAGAAACCCCCTGTGATTGGTTTGCCTTAGAGTCACTATAAGTTGGAAATGACTTCAAGGCATACAACAAGAAGTTCTGAACTGAAAAGTTTCTAACCTATTTCCATGACAGGGTTTTCTGAGATTCAAGAAAACTATTTTTCCCCCTGCCTTTAAAAATGTTTCTGAATATTCTTCCCACCTCAACATCTTCTTTATAAAAAATTATTTTTGTAACCTCCCTACAATAATCCCCCCCCCGGGTACTCATCTGTTGTTCAGCACATTTCAAAGTACTGTTTTTGGTGCTGTTTATTTACAGAACTCCATAAGTGTTGGTACGAAGCTATGTGAAAAATTTCCTTCTCCCATACAAACTGTCCTGGATTTAAGATCTTGAAGAAAAGCCCTTCAAGACATTTTTGGTAGAGACCAAGACAAAATCTTTTTGGTAGCCACACAGACTTTGGGAACTCCTTATCAAAAGAAGGAGGATAGCTACTTCTCTGTTTTCCTTATACCAGCTAGCAAATACATTTTTTATTCAGTCTGAGGTGTAAGCTGGATTGCTGGAGGCAGAGCATAACTGCTTGGGTGTTATTTTCTTTTTTAAGTATTTTAATCTAAAATAATACTTTTGACTTTGATTGTTAGCTGGCATGCACACCAAATATGAATTCAGAATCATCAGTATTGTAATGGTAATATTCACTTCCCTAACCTGGTGTCCTTCAGATTTCAGACTGTAAACCCCATAATTGCTGATCATTGGTCATGTTGACTGGGATTGCTGGAAATTATACTTCAAAATATAAGAGAGTATAAAGTTGGAGAGAGATGACCAAGGGACCATCATGAGATTTCTCAGTCATTGAGCACTCAGTATTTGATTATTCTTCATAATAAGTGGTGATAATAAGTGGTGTTTAATATGCAGTGTAAGCCATGAATGAGTTAACATGTGCATAAATATATTGTAAATATATTTTAAAAATCAATTTACAATAAATCCATGTAGAAACTCAATGATCTATAATACATATATGACCCATACAGTTTTGTGCTAACACTAAAGACATAATACTATGGATGTGAAAAATAGTTTGGCATGTATCTTTGCAATGATAGAAGACTGATGATCATTGGCATAAACAAGCTGTTACATGGACAAAGGCCAGATAAATTTCAATACTGTGTTCTCCCTCAGTGGTCAACACTGATGTTTTCTATTTCTAGAAATCTTCTAATTCTTTCAACCACCAGTCAGATCCAAAAAACCCCCCACAAAAAATAAACAAACAAAAAAATCCCAACAAAACCTTGAAGTTCTTCGTACAATAGGAATAAGAACACTTGTCAACTTTATCAGCCACAGCCTGATCATGAATGTGGCCACTGTGATAGTCGAATTGTACAGGGGAAAACCATCCTTTTCTAAAGTTTTTAAATTCAATTCAGTACTTATTTAAATCTTTAGTTTATATCCCACCTCTCTCTTTGTACAGAATCCAAGGAATTTATTCAATTGAGTTTTCATGTAGTTCTTTATTCAGTTGAATGGCATAAATATTACTTTGGCATTCATCTGATAATTTATATTGGCAACTAAGGGTTGATGACAATTAATTATGTGATGCTACTTGTTGTCCAGTTGACATAGAATTATGGCTACCCTATGAATGGCAGACCTCCCAGAGACCTGGTGATCAACTGCCTGGCTCAGGTCTTGTAAACTTAGGACCATGGCTTCTTTGATTGAACCAATCCATCTGTAGTGCAGTGTTCCTCTTTTCCTACCTCCTTCCACTTATTTATTATCTTTTCCACTGAATTAGATGTATAGCTACAGTCCTAGTCCCCTTGAATTTGGAGGGCTTACTGATGAATTCTATACATTGTGTTGTAAGGTAGCATTTGTTAGAAATGGATCCTATTTATGTTTCCTTCCTTCTAGATCATACAACTTAGAGTCACTATATTGCATGTAAAGATGCATGTGAGCAAATTGGAAGCCGTTTTTAAATAGCGAATTTAGAATGCAATCCAAACTGACAAAATGACAAGGCTGATTATTGTCACCATGCGTAACTTTGTGTTTGGCACCATGGCGGTGTCCCTGGGCTGAGGAGGTACAGGTTTGACATAACTCTGCTCCTCTTTGTCCAGTCCCTTCTCTGTTCCATTTTTCACTCTTCTGCTGGCAGAGCTTAGCCAGTAGATCCCTCTGTCAGTAGACCTCTGAGATCAACATTCTAACCAATGACAGCCAGCACAACTTTGAAATAGGACATGCTTCCTAGTCTTGCTACATATTCTCTTCTATTTATTTTACACATTTCTTTTCTATTTATTTTATTTTAAATATTGATGTGAGTCTATTTCCCAGATATGAAACTCAAAATGCTGAGGGGTGGGTAGGGATCAGCCATATTTAAAACAAAAACATCTCATTCCTTACTAATAAAACAATCTTAAAAACTAATAAAATGAAATTTTTTTAAAAAAAGAGCAACTAAATGTATCAAAAGTGTCATAAAACATTTTTAAAAGTTGTAACTCACATCTTAAAAAACCAAGTTTTTACATCTTGCCAATATGATTCAGCGTTGAAGCCTCCCAAACGTCTGTTGCGAAAGCTTTTGTTCTGTAAACACAGCCACAAAGAAGGTTCTCAAATGGACCTTGTGGTGCCTTCCCAGCTTTACAAGAACAAGGGAATCTTAGGTAGTGTCTCAGATGATGACCAAAGCAGATGGGGAGGATGCAGAAGACAGCCCTGAAGATAATGAAGGTCCAAGTCATTTATTGCTTTAAAGCTTAATACTAACAACTGAAACCTGGGGGGGGCATGGTCAGGGGATGCAAGTATTTCCATATCCCCCAGCAACCTACCTGCTCCATTCTACATTGGACTGCATGGTGTACCTATGCAGCCCAACTTATATTACAGTAGTTTAGTATGGAGACAACAATAATATGAATGATGTGCACCTTTCTTAGGGACTCTCATGGCCATTTCTGTGACAACTGAACTGGCATCCCCAATTCAACCAGAAAAAAGGCACAGTGAGCAAGAGATCAAGGAGCATCCCTGGAACTACAAACTTGATATTTCAGATAGATTGCAGCTCTATAGAAGTCAGTTTGTACATCTAATCGTGAGTCATGTGATGCATCTACAAATAGCATATCTGTCTTCTGTCACATTCTGCATTGCTTCATAGCACCCAGTCCTTCACAGCTCCCAGAGACCAGTTCAACATTGTCACCCCAGAATCAAATGGAAATGAGAGATAGAATTGGGTTTTAACCACATACTGACGACTGTGCAGGCTAAATCCCTACGTGATGTCTTCCAACACTTTCATGCAGATATTGAACAGTATGTGAGCCAAAATGGAATCCATATGCTACTGGTCAAGCAATGGTTCCCTAGCATCACATTTTGAGTTGTCAGGAATGAATGAATAAGAGGACAAATCATTTGAAGGAAGGTTGAAGGCACTCGGCATGTTCAACCTGGTGAAGAGAAAACTGAGGGGTGACATGACTGCACTCTTTAAATACATTAAGGATTGTCACATAGAGGAGAGATCAGGCCCATTCTCTGCTGCCTCAGTAGGTAGGACCAGGTCTGATAGTTTTAAGTTACATGAGAATAGATTTAACTTGAATGTTGGAATCAACTTCTTGACAATAAGAGTCGTCTGGCAATGGAACCAGTTGCCTAGAGTTATCTCCTTCTCTAGAGGTCTTCAAAAACAGGGTGGCCAACTACCTGCTGCTGGAATGCTGGACACAAGGATGGTAAATAATTTTCTTGGAATTCTCAATGAAACTACCATTTTGCACCTTCACTGCAAGGCTAAGTGTGGTTTGCCTTGGAACACTGCACATTTGTGAGATTTATAGTGCATTTTGGAGAAATGAAATATGCACAAAACCACACATACTTTGTAAATATGTGAATAGCTTAAAATAGGTAAAGTTGCAAAATATGTACAAATATGCATTAGTCTGTTACGGTAAAATACATATGCAATGCATTTATTAGATGAAATATACATAAAAGTATGTCTGTTAGGAAAAATGCACGTGAAAATAGGTATACATATTCATACAGATCTTATGAAATCCCAAAACATGATAGGAGCAAAGGATGGGATGACAACCCAGATGAAGTTCCCCAAAATACAACACAACAAAGACTGAGAAGTTGGCTCATTCCCTACTCAGCAGAGTACTGCCAACTGCCATCCCCTCAAAATGGTGTGGAAAGAAATCATAGTTGATGATACTGAATGTCATTGAAAGGTTTAGGAGAATCAATAAGACTATTCTCCATCTATCTCCCAGTGCAATTTACTCACTACAGATACCAAGGTATGTTTCATCCCAAAAGCAGTCCAAAAAGCCAGAATGGAAAGGTTCTATATGGTTTTACCCAGAAACCTCGGAAGTCATGACGCTGCCATTCAGTCAGACCATTCATTGCCTGTGATGAAGTGGGCTAGAGTCCACAGAAATTTATAGTAAACTTGTTTCCTTTCCAGCTATTGCTTCAGTCATTACTTCAGTGAAGTAGATATTACTTCAGAGACTCAAATGTTCAAATCTGACTTGGTTTCACAAGCCAAGATGGACATGAAACATTATGAAAATAAACATGCATTTTTTTTTAAAAAAAAAAAGACCCAAACTTAGGTCTCTGAAATTGATTTCATACTTTTACTCTATGTAAGAAGTTCTGAAATTGGGGTTAGGGTGGTTTCAAATCAGTCTTTTCATGGTGTTTCACCTTTTTAAAAATCCTGTTACTGAAAACATCAAGATCGCCTGGTATTATTTGCTTCATACTGCATAATGCTGATGTTAGCATGGAAGTTCAAAAGAACTTCTATGAATCCTGTTGAAGCATGGGATGAAAATATTAAAATATATATATATATATATATATATATATATCTTTCCCTTATTTTTAATGATAAGATTTTTAAAAATTAATATTTTGACACACAGTAGGTACTTCAATTAAACACTGGCAGAATCAATTGCTATTCTTTTCTTCAGTAATGAAAGCAGGATTTTTATTTGGAAGTCATGGTATGAATGTGAAAGGCAGCATCTTCAGCTCCTTTATTAAGCATTTTATTTGAGAAAACAATTAATAAAATCAAAGTCAATCTTTTTCTCACAACTCCACTGAGGTTACAATAGATTAGTATTGATATAGTTTTCCTTGTATATTGGAAACACATTTTATTTCTAACAGCAGGGGAAAAATGAAGAAAACGAAACTTAATTACACTGGTGGTGTTAGGGCCATGAAATGGTTAGAGAAGCACCAGAACTCCTCTTGCAGATTTCTGGATTTGGGACATTTATAAGTTGCTAGTAAAATTCTCACAGGGCAGAAACTTACTGTAAAACAGCATGGAACCCAAATTGTTTTATTTTCCAAACTTAAAAATTGAAAACAAGGCAGCATAAGCAACAAATAGATTAATTTTTATCATGCATTCATTAGACCAGATTCATTTTTTATTCATGTTATTACATTAGTATAATAATACAGTTTTAATTTTATGGAGCTGTAGGCATTTAGGTAATAGCTGCTACAGTACTGTGTGTGGGCTAGATGACTTAATTTAAATCATTCTAACTGTACGGAAGCTGTTGAGATTATGCTGAGTCGTACCAACTAAAAATCTGACCTCCACAGTATTTTATGTATCTTTCCTATGAAGTTTCCTTTCTCCTTCCTTTTCTCATTAAATATTTACTTAGAACCAGCAGTTTGCTAGGCACTGTATGGGACACAAAATTAACATGGTTTAGCCCAGTAGGCTCAGAAATGAAACTTGAGATCTTGTACACTCCTGTTTAGTTCCATGAAATCAGTGGGACTTCCAAGTAATAAAGATCAAGACTCAAGTAAAAGTCAAAAGGGGATTTGCTGGTGAAATATGAAGACCTTGAGGAGAAATTCACCTTTAGTAGGACAGATGGACAAAAAAGGCAGGGCCATTTCAGACAGAGGGCACATCATGGAACAAGTCTTATTAGTTCTTTAGAAGAATAAGCTTGATCCAGAATAAATGAGTCTCGCTGAAACTGCTCAGACCTAAATTGATAATTTAAAATTCGACACTGATTTTATTAGGTCCTAGTACAGATTAACATAAACTGGATATAACTCAGTGACGTTTGCTGAAAATATATGTTTGCAAAGAGGAAAACATAAATATAAGCAGAACTTTTAATTTGGTTACATTCATCAGATATTTGCTGTAATAGACTTTTTCACAAGTTCTCCCCCCATCATCACTTTCCAACTCCAGCCATCCTAACATGTTACTATTCTATTTTCTTCCTGAACTGATATACAGTCCTCCCTCCACATTTGCAGTTTGACCTTTGCAAATTTGATTATTTGTGAGGTGCATGGATGTCTCCCCCCTCCGTTCTCCTCCCCCCATTCCCTTGTGTTTTGGCAGACACAAAGAAGGAAGACAAACTTGTCTGGGCAAAAGGCAAAGAAATGTGGAGGGAAGGCACACACACACCCTCTGGAGCTCCTCATCACATTCCCTTGTCTTTGGCCCTGGTGCTGAGAACTTGTGCTGAAGCAAAAGGCAAGAGAATGGGGAAAACACATACCTTCCTTCTCCTCTCCAGAGCTCTCCCTCCCATTCCCTTGTCTCTGCTCCTGGTGCTGAAAACTCACACCAAGACAAAAGGAAATCAGATTAGGAAGACACATACTTTCCTCCAGAGCTCCCTCTTCCTTGCCTCTGATCCTGACACAGAGAAGGAAGGCTCACATGCTGGGGCAAAAGCCAAAGGAATAGGAGGGGGAGACCCAGAAGGGAATGGGAGGCAAGTTGCAGGTGGAGAGGAGTTGTTTACAGTTTTTCCACTTTCGCAAGGGTTCTGTGTGCCAAACCCTCACAGTGAAGCCACCTAATGATGTTTATCTCATGGTAGCATGAGTACAAAATGATGACATACCAGTTAAAATATAATAAAATAAAAAAAAGTTTCTAGCATTAAAAAAATAAGTTAAAGTTGGGTGAGTCAGAAGTCTCAGAAGTATAGATCAAATAAATAACAGTTCAGATTAAACCTTGAAAATATTTCCTAGAACTAAGTATCAGCTACTTAGTTTAGCATATATCTGGCACTTTCCATTGTGGTAGTTTTGAAACCTGACTGCTTAGTTTAGAATAGTTAACTAAGCAACCTCTCATGGCACAACCCCACTAAACTTGACAGAAATGTTATTCCCTTGTCCTCTGATCACTGGCAGAAGAGGTCTCCTTCTTCCCATTTACTTGATGCCCAGTAAAGTAGTTTGAGGAGGGAAGTTAGGATTCTGTCATTAGGGTCAAAATTGTGACAAAATAGCAATTGTGAATACCAAACAGTTACAGATGAGTAAATCTGGTATCCTTAACTAAGTAGTTGAAACAGGATTCCAACCACTGCTTTTTAAAATGTCAGGCAGATTAAAGAATAACAAACAAAAACTTTTCCCAATGCCAAAACGGTGACACTAAGCTGCCAGGAAAGTCCCAGTGCAGGCTTTTCACAGCTGGACTAATGCTGCCAAGAAGGTACTCTTTGTCTATAGGAACCAATTTCATTTCACTTAGTGATATTTGGAATATGCAATCTTCCAAGGAAATTGGTCCCAAACTTTTAAAGATGTCAGAGGATGTATTTGCACTGCACAGTCATGTCATTTTCATACTACCTGCTTAATTGTCATGGCTCCATTCTAAGGAATCTTGGGATTTGATGTTTAGAGAGGTTTCATTCTAGAAAACTGTAGTGCACTTCCTTGAACAATGACTCCAAAGGTACTTTGAGAAGAAAGATATTGAGGATTAAATCCATTTAATTCTGTGAGGGTAGACTTACAGTGCTACAGTTGTAGTCCAAGGTATAAGCTCAAACACTCTTTTGTAAATTCAGCTTTTGTGTATATCTTAACTACTTTAGATAGACACAGAGAGCTCTGCTCCCCAGTCTTTGGCCAATGCTCTATTCACTGAACATGGGCAATTAACATGTCTCTGTGCCAACATGATCAGGAACCTTCAATTAATATTGGAATTTTTTTTCTGTAGTAAAATCTAGTCCAGGAGAACTTGATACATGCTACACTTTCACCCTTCTATTGATCTATTTGGTAGCTTACCTTGCCTGTGGGCAAGCTCTGTAGATGAATCCTTGGACTGATCTTTGCTGCCCATATGATTAAAGCCCAGATTACCCAACCAATTATTGGAATCATTAAAACGTTAGTGTTTGAGGGATATAGGAAACATATGTAGGTAGTGTTTGAAGGATAGGGTGTTAATATTAGTCCCCTCTCTACAAAATCATTCCTTATTACATGTCTGTCCTGGAACACATCTTGTTTCCTCTCCAGCCCCCAACTGCAACAGAATTTTTATAGTAAGTTCTCAGACAGTACACCAAAGTACTACCTTAAGGGCAAATATACATCTCTCTCTCTCTCTCTCTCTCTCCCACACACACACACACACACACACCGGTGCCTATGAGTTTTCTTTGTTTGTTTTAATACACCATCATAGGCATGCAAATGGGACATTGCTTCTGCTGACAGTGCTGGCATAGTGCATAAGTCTGTGGGAGAAAGTAGCAAGTGGAAGCAAGGGTGGCTTATGGGCATGGGTAGCTCTATGTCTTACAAACGATAAGCTTTGCTTAAAGGACTACTCATGAGAACACTGTTCATACATTGAGAAGGAGGGGAGAGATTGTGGTCAGCACCCATGCACTTACTGCCAGTGTGCACTTAGCCCATGCCCCTAGCACCCATCCCTCTGTATATGTCAGAAGAGATCCTGAAGTATACAAATGAACATTAAGTTTGTGTACACAAGGACCATTGCATACATTGGCACGCATACTGTAAGGATCCCTTTCACACATGCTAAATCATGAAAATCAGTGGTGCCTAGGCACTGGACTCATCATGAGAACAGAAATGGCTAGTCCATAGGGGTGGCAGCACCCTCTCCCATAAAAATAATTTGGGGTTCATTCCAAATCTTCAGATTCCCAAAGTGGGAAATAAGGCATTAGCTGCCTAGATCTAGACAGATGGGTGGAAATGAAGGTACTATGGGACTGGCATGACAGGGTGGTGTTAAAGAACTCCTAAGTTTTGGACAAACTTCTTCTTCTGCCTTTTTATTACCTACCTTAAAAACCAGCCCTCGTTTACATGTTGCTGTGAACTTTGTTGAGCATGGCAGTAATATTGGCTAAACCTTAAATATTTCTTGTGTAGCAGAAACTCATTTTTTTTTCAGGTCTTGTGATTTTCAATTTGAATTTCATCATAACAGCTCACAGAAAACTCTAACTTGTTATGCCTTCTCCCATGGGTGTAGTGACGCAGCAGGGTGCAAAATGAGGGCATTGCTCCCTAACTAAGTATTCTGCATCTCAAATGAAATTTTCTTGCAGTCCTTACATTTCTAGCATTACAGAGAGTGAGACATTGAAAATTGTTCACATCTAGAACTCTCATACATGCCGTATTCACATTTCCTTAGATGCCTGCTCCTTTTCTTTAGATGGCTAAATTCTATTTCTTAATACTCAGCTGAAGATTTAAGTTCCTACAATCCTAGAAATTTGGGGACTGAAGGAAAGTGTCATTGGGAGAGAAGAATTCATTTTACCCTCCTCCATAACTACATCTCTGGCTGCTTGACAGCTATGCATCAACTGTGTTTAAAAGCACTGCAGGTTGAGCATATCATTAGACCTGTAGTTTGTGCTTACATTACTGAATGCTCTGCTTAGGTTGGCAGAGATAGGTAAGTAGGTAGTTAGGTAGGCAGGTAGATAGGTAGATAGATAGATATATTAGATAGATAGATAGATAGATAGATAGATAGATAGATAGATAGATAGATAAAGAGATAGATAGATCTGTAGCCACCCATATGGGGAGGGAGGTCCAAATCATGTTGGTGTCACATACAGATGCTATTTAGAGTTGGGTGGGCCAAGCAGCATCTAGTGATGCTCCTATATTTGGACACACCATGAAAAGGATCTCCTGATGTTCTCTTGAGGTTTGGGAGAATGATAACTATTTCATGCATCCAGGTGTAGGAACAGTGCCTACATACCTTCCAACTACCCCTGTTTGGTAGGGGCACTCTCAATTAACTCTTAGTCATCCCACTTTTTTCAGCTGCTTTGAAATTCTTTCTCTTCCTTCTCCTTCCTTCCCATCTGCCATCAGCTTAGTTCAGTTGCCACAAACTGAGTTGAAAGTGCAGAAATAGTTTGTACTCCATTAGCTCAGCAGGGAGGAATGGAGAGAAGGAGCAGAATCTTGACTTTCCCTGTAGACTCAGGCAGATGCAAACTGATGCAGTCCCCTCCCCCGGCATGTGTGTTCTTTCACATTAATAACCTTTGCCATCTTGATCACATTCTGATGTTGCCTGTGTTCCAGTTTCCATCTGTGAAATGTTGGGTATATATAGTTGGCCAACTCCCTTCCCTTGGCTATTAAATAGCCATGATGGAGAGTAAAAGAAAGATAGGTTCTGTTTGTAGAAAAAGGGAGAATGTGAGCACAAAATTCTGCCAGATCCATGTAGGATGGCAGCCATTGCATTTTAACCTATTCCATGTCTTAGGCCTTTTCCACACCGGGCAAGGGAATCACCCCACGCCACTACTCACCGGACCTTTCGGCTCTCCGGTCTGGTCCACGGCACTTCGGAGTAGTGTGTGCTCATCAATACGCTCTGCTCCGGCATCCCAAATGACGGCTTCCGGTTGCTCGAGGGTCTCGACCAACCGCTGAAGCTCGCCAGCCTAAAGCCTGCCCTTGGGCAGATCGTAGGCTTGCATTGGTGCACGCCTGCGAATCTACATAGGGGAGCAGGCTCGCAGTGGCACGCTGAGTGCTTTTGAAAGACCGGAAAAATCAGGTCTTTCAAAAGCAAGCTGGACGACCACTTGGGGTCGTTCCGGACTGGACTGAGGTGCGGATCTACCTTAAATAGGTCCGACCCAGTCCAGTCCAAGGTGCAGACCTCCTCCGTGGAGGATGGACTGCGCTGTTTCAAAAAGCCCGTGTGGAAAATGCCTTAGTTTTGGAAGGGGCCAGAAACCAAGTAAACAGCTATAGAGCAATGCAAGTACTGTGTTCTTAAAATCTAACTACTTTATCTCAGTTATTTCCATAGTAACACAGGGCACAACCATTTACTAATCACAATATGCCTGTGTTACCCATAGTACCTGCCAACTGGTAAGAAAAAACCAACAAAGCATGTGCATCCTGACCTGGAGAACCACAGCAATTGCAAAATTGTCTTTACAATTTTACAGGACAAATCTAGTTCTCTTCTCTCTTTCTCTCTCTCTTTTTTGTGATTACACACATATTGTAACTAGATTACCCTTTTGTAATTGATCAACGGTTGTTACCCTGCTTAGGTCTTAAAATGGAGATCCTTGCAAAATTTGAGTGTTGTACCAGAGAGCCCATACATGTAACAGTAAGAGTGGGATGATCCTGACTTTCATTTAGAAAAAGAAAATAAGGTAATATTTTCTACCTTTTAAAAAATTTTCTGATGTAAATGCTAATACAATGAAACACATCACCAAAAGCACTGTATTAACAATTTTCATTGCCCCCCCCCCGAACATTATACATCTTGTCTTTTGTTTTTTATTTTGACTATCTCTTTTCATGATGAGAACTATGCTGGAACACATTCTGTATTTGATGCTGATGCCCTTGAATGGATTCATTTAAACTGATAGAAATCCATAAGCATAAAAACCAATATTATTTCATGTGTAATGTTGTCATTCTGGCAGGCATAGTGCATCATTTCTGCTGGAATTGTTTCCCCTAATGCACAAGTTACCAGAGTGCATTATAGATGAATCTTTGCAACTTTAACTCTCTGCTCAAACATGTATCCATTTAAAGTGAAATAGTTGCTGGCTGAGCAAACTATTTGTTCAATGTCCTAATACAGTTCGTGGTTATAATATTCATTTCCTATTTGTTGCTACTCTTTGCTAAAATGCTTGAAACTAGAGTTGCCAATAATTAACAGAAATAAAAAATAATATCTTCTCAAGAAATCGTAAGTTAACATAGGTCATACAGGATTATCGTATTTCAGCAGAAATATATAATTAGAAGTGTGTGCAAGATATGGTGAATAAAAACATAAATATTTTTAATATCCCAAATTAACATCTTTATTAAACTTATTTGTTTTCCATTATGCATCATGCTGGATGCGTTAGAAGCACAATAATTAGAAAGTACCATAAACCCAGAAGCAACTTTGCCTTTTAAAAGTCCAAGCATTTAATAATCCACTATTACCTTTTAGAACAAGTATTGTTAGGAAGATATTAAATTTAAAAAAGTGATGCCATGTGTGAGGTAGCTTCATTTTAAACTGGATAATGCTGAAGCTGTTCCTTCTTTTTAAGACCTAGCACTGAATTTTGAAGATCAAGGCTTTTTAAAAATTATAATAATATTTTTTTCTAGCTGCATGATCTGTTAAGTTTTTATAGCCTGTAATTATTAACTTGGTATTTCACAGGTGTCCTACTGTCTAGAGGAGGAAAAAATGATGGGATGTTGTCTTGCAATGGCAGAATCTAATCTGCTCCCAATTTGTGTCAGCTTTCTGCATTTGGAAAAAACAACAACTCAAATCCTCTCTAAAACAAGGAATCAGTAGAAGTCCCCCCCCGCCCTGCTTCATAAGCCCAATACAATTAGGCAGCAAGTGACTGTATGCCATATGCATTTATTGCTCTTCTTAGCATGTGTTACTTTGATGTGTTAGTCTGGAAAGCTAACTCTTTTTCTTGGGCAGCCTTCCTCCTGGGTCTTTATACTGCTTAGCAGTTGAGTACAGACTTTGAAACACAGCCTAATTTAGAGGCAGCTGCTGCAGCTGCTGCTGTCATTTCGGCCGTCTCCCCCTTTCCCTATTTTTGCTTTGATGTCAGCTTAGAGCCCTTGATGTTGCATTCGGTACATTGGCTTCTTCTTCCCCGATTCACAAAACAGAACCTGCATAATTTTAGCAGTTTGCTTTTGCTTCTGAATCTTATTCGAGCAGCCCTGCGCATTTAACATGGAAGACTTCTCCCTTATTTAGCATTATATCTTGTGGTACCTTCTTTTATAATCACACAGGAGAAGAAAGCTTTCCTGGAAAGAAAAATAAACACAAAAAAAATCTCTTTGAATTTGACCCTTTTGATGTTCAGCAAATGGCTACCGACATCAGAAAAAAGTCTTTTTTTCCCCCCTGGTATGATAGCCATTCGTTCTTCCTGAAGCCTGTATTATTAGCATGAAATGCAGAGACAATTCAAAAGTGATGAGCCAATTGTCACTGGGCAACTTAAATGTAGCTACTGGGCTAACAGGCTGGGCACTCATGGAGTTGCCATTTGGTAAAATTTTGTATTGGTAACACAAAATGCCACTGAGATCCAGAAATACAAAAAAAACACTGCCATTTTATCACATATGTGTATCAGAATAACAGTCACATGACCAAGATAGGCTGGGATAAAAGACTTTACTTCAGGGTATTTTGAGTTATAGTGACTTCATTTGAGTATATGCATTTACCGACAATTCTTTCAAGGCAATGGCTCTAACAAATGTTACTGCTATCTTTGTGGCCATGGATACACCATCCTCACACAGCCACCTGTCACAAAAATGGCATCTACATGCAACCATGTCCCTGAGATGGGTCAAATATCACATGTCTGATATGAATGGTTTGCTTGTAAAAGTCCTTTTGGTAATAGAGTAAGGGATTGAGTGAGTACCACAATTTCTCTCAAGATAAGATAGTTCAGCTGTCTTGTATATACGTGACTGTTTAGCTCTGTGCCAATGGAACAAGTTGGAATGCAGCTAAAATATAGATGGAAAATAAACCCATGATGAATCAGTGCAAACACACATGCCCATTCATTTCTCAAACCTACACTATGGCAGTGATGGTGATTTTTTCAGTGGTCACTACCATTGCATATTCAAAGTGCCACACAGTAGAGCTTTTCCAAGTGGTTTGGGGCTTCCTGCAGTTTTTTCCAGTGAGAGATATGAAGGAATCCTAGGCCTTAATCCAGTTGTTAGACCTAATCCAGTTGCTGAAACAGATCCATGGAATCAATTGGATTTGCATAACTTTTGGGTTACTATTCAATAACTGATGCAATGGGTCTAGTCTAGTTGGGACTAATATTTGTATTTAGGTACTTGGTAGCATTCTGTGACATATTTTATAGTCACTGTGAGAACAAAGTTAATTGTCTGTACAGTAACTTGGACAACATGGTTGATGCACAATGGAGCCATTGAGAATATTGCGTGGTCCTATTTTGTTGGATTATTTTTTTAGTAAATAAATAAATGCTTACATCTTTGACTCTGCTTTCCAATAAAGCATCTTCTCATTTTTGCAAGACCTTGTTACTTGTTTTTCTATATCACAGGGGGAAAAAATCACCAAAGAATCCATTTTAATATGAGAAGAACAGTTTCAAAATAAACTTTGTCTCAGGCCTTAACAAACTCCAGCTAATTGGTGCAGAATGATCAGAGATATAGTCCAAGCATATCTAGACCCTAGATTGAGCAAAGCTGGTGTAGATGAAACAATGATAAGACCCAGTATAAGTATTAATTTGAAAGAAAAGCCACTACTAATTCCTTGTTTGCTCTCGTACCTGTCCAGGGCAAAAATGTAGAGCATTAAGGCTTGGTTTGACTCTGGCCATAGATACATCACATGTTGTTCAGAATGTTTTCTGAGGCCTACAAAATTTAGTGGTCATGAGCTTGTTCAGGCTTTGTATGTCTGATATCCACTGTTGGTTTATTCCACATTTTCCATTGTCAAATTAGATTTGATGTGCTCTGAAGAGGGTTTGAGCATGTTTATATCTCCAGTAAAACTTGATTAAAAGTAATTCAGAAAAAAAGAGAGGATTAGCTGAATGTTAATCATGGAGCTAATTTTTTTTAAAAGGGAGAAAGAAGAAAATCACCAAGGAAAATGTGATTATTGTTCTTCTGGATGTTTATAGCGCAGTTTCTGTACTTCACCCACAGATTTGTTGCCTGACTTTTATTAGAAAAGGTCAAATTTTGAGTAATTGTTTGATGGTGTAATTAAGCCTAATTAACAAGTAATTCCAGGAAGACTGAACTATTATAGCAGTGATTTTGTGGTGATAGACTAATGGAAAAAGTTAGTTCATTTTTAACTCCTTAATCACTTTAGCTCTACTTACTTAAAAAAAGAAGAAGTACACATTGAGTTTGCCCCCCTGCAATATTATAAGGGCAGTTCCAAAGTTAGACACAATTTAACAAAAAGATGGGGTTCAGAAAGATCTAGGAAAAGGAGAAGGTTAGCTACTGCAAATTACTCATTACATCACCACTGGATTGTAGTGAGTACTGTAAATGCTAAAGATGTCTCTCCTCATAACACCATGATCTCTTAAACATGTGATGCAGGAAATTCCTGTATGGAAGCATATATATTATTCTTCAGCATACCACTGGAAATAAGTTTACATCTACCATCCTGAACTCTTATGAAGAAGGAGATATAAATCAGATCAAAATGAATTAGTGCCACTTTGTGATTGGCTTCAAGTTAGCTGTAGTTTATGGCAACCCTATGAATAAGGAACCTCTATGAGCCCCAGTCATCAACAGCTCTGCACAGGCCTTGCAAACTCAGGCCTTTTCTGCATTTTGTTTCTACAACAGGGCAGCGCGTCCTCCAGCAAGGACGTTTCACTTGGGGGCGAACTGGGTCCGGACTACTTTTTGTAGCTTCGGACTTCAGCCCGCTCCGGAACGCCCAGAACTGGTGATTCGCCGTGCTATTGAAAGACCGCTTAAAACAGGTCTTTCAATAGCCTGGCACACCCCACTCCGTCGCTGCGCTCCTGTGTAGATCTGCAGGCTCACACCAGCATGAAGCTGCAGATCTTCTGGGGGTGGGCTTCCAGCTGGCGAGCTTCTCTGGTTGGTGGAGAGCCTTCACCAACCAGAAGCCACAATTTTCGTCCCTGGAGCAGTGTGTAGCGTGGCCACGCACTGCTCCGGATCAGTGTGGATCGTCGGAGGAAGCACGCCAGTCCGGTGAGTAGCAGAATGCTCCGTTTTCTTCCCAAAGTGTGAAAAAGCCCTCAGAGTCATGGCTCCCTTGATTGAATCAATCCATCCATAGCATGATCTTCCTTTTTTTCTCCTGCCTTCAACTTTCCAGAGCATTATTGTCTTTGCTTATCAGTCATGTGGTGTCATGATATGCCCAAAACACAATAGCCTCAGTTTGGCCATTTGGGCTTCTCATGAGTGTTAAAATGCTTTTCCCCTTCTGCTGTATTGAAAACATTGTAAAACAGGTATTTCAATAATAATTGAAAAAATATGTATACATGTTAACTATTATCTGTCATCTATTAATCTTTTCATCTGCTGCATCATTCCTCAGTCTGTTTATCTCCTTCTGGACTGGGGGACATTCACAATCAGCCAGATTTTCGTTTTCTGTCAAAAAGAAATAGATGGAAGTAACCAAACAGTTGTTTCTAGTTAAGAAGTTTTATTTTGTTAGTGCAATACTTAAAAGGGCCCAAGACTTCTGGATACCAATTAAACGAATCTTGTGAAAGGATGAGATCCTAAACAAAATCTCCCTAGCCAGCTCTAGCAAACGGGAAGAAGAGAAGTATTGGGGGGAAAGGAAGTCCTTCATCAGAAAAGCAAGACACAATTCTTTCTTGCTTTCAGGGATTTAAAGAATAAAACTGTAAGTTTACATGAAGCGAACGGAGCTCAAGACAGTTAGAGTCAGTTTGATAGTTTCAGCTATTTATTAGAGAATTTGATGCTGTCTGTGTTTTAAATTTCTCTAGGGGTAGAATATAATCTGGACAGTGCTTCCAGCTATTTATATACTCTTCCATGTTTCTTCAAAAAAGGACACTTTCTCATACAGCCATCTTTCCCATGAATTATTTTAATGGAAGCCATGGTTAAACTTCAGGGAATGAGGGGACCAGTATCAATCTCTTCTGAATCTCTATGGATACTTAAAGAATATCATTTATAGCATATGTGAAAAAAGAAAGAAAGAAAGAAAGAAAGAAAGAAAGAAAGAAAGAAAGAAAGAAAGAAAGAAAGATAGATCTCTCTTTCCTTCACCATCCCCTGGCCATTGTTAGTAGGAATCTCATCACATTTTCTGACTGACTTTGGTCAAAGGAAGAAAAATTTGTCAGTTTCTTGTAAAACTACAATATAATGACCATAACGTCTCTTTCCACTTCTTCCCTATATACAACATTTTCTTTTGATTGCAAATGATGGAATTGTTATTGATTTAACAAGAACCCTTTCCCCCCCCCCAGTTTTCCTGTCATGAAGACTAATCTTAGAGCATCCTGTCTCCTCTACTGCCTACCTTCTCTTCTTTGTCATGCTATTTGTGGTCTTCTTGAAAACATGATGCACAGATGTTTCTTTCTCTCAAATCTTTGGGTGGCGTTCCTCCCCTCCCAAATAGCTTCTTGGGGGGGGGGATGTGTCCATGTGTGTTTGTCCCTTCCTTCTCTGACACCTTTTCTTTCTGTATAAACAACCTGCTGCTGTTTTTTAGATCTAGGGGAGAAATACTCTGTACTACAGATGCCATTAAAAAAAAGCATTCCTTGGGATTTGTACATATGGCTAGCAGGCAGTACCTTCTTCCTATCCCTGAACAATGCTTTTATGTTTTGTTAGTTTAGTTTTATCCCCTTGTATCACAAGGGTGAGGGGGAAAAAAGTCAACTGTTTTCTCTCAGGAGAAAAATCCAGTCCCTTTCAGGAAATGAAACATTATCGAAGTTTGACTAACTTCCTCTGCAACCCCTTCCCCAATTTTACTCTCTGATTTGTAACCAGTTGCTAAGCAACATTGTATCATACTAACTCTGTGTATCAGCACACTATATGGGTGTGTACACAAATGAGTATATAAAATGACCTAAAGATTTATTTTAAAACCTCAAACTTTAAAATTTACACCACTACAGGGGGAAAGCATGCAGTAGATATTTCCCTTAATTTTACACACACACACACACACACACACACGAGACATACTCCTCCCCAAAATAGTAGAAATGGAGAAATCAGCCAGGAAAAAAATCCAACCCCAACAAAGTGTGTGGATGGAGGAAAAAATCTCATATAAATGAGCAATTCCTTACTCTTTCCAGCTCAAAATTGCCATGAACCAGTTTCAAGCTTACTCTCTTGCTACATTGCTAAGTTTCAATTTGTTGAGGTTTTTGGCAATAGTACCAGCTCCTTTTCCTGAGTTGCCAGAACTCTTAAGAGCGGTCCTTGACTGCAGCTCTGTAAACTGTCATAAGGGGAAATGGAGAGAGAGAGTAGGTTTCCTTGAACTTTGGAGCAAGGTTTCTGTCATGCCCTGCTTCCAGATCATGGATTGTGACTCAAAGTCTGAAACAGGGGACATGCCAGAGGCTGAAACAGGAGGCATGCCAGGACCTTCTGCAGAGGAAGAGGTTACAGTGCCACAAACAGAACAGGGAGCAGTGTCAGCTCCAGCAAAGAGCCCTATCCCCTTCAGACACTTACCTGTACCCACCTTTGCCGATCACAGACAGCAAAGAGAAAACCGGTGTGGCTCTCTCAGAATTTGTAACCAGCAACAATTAATCAAGCAACAGCTGTGCTAAGCTTCAGAGCTATATAGCTGCCATCCTTCCCTTCCAGGAGTTGTCAGAGCTTATCTGACCTTTTACCCTGCAGGATACTCTGCTGAACTCTGGAATACTCTGACTGACCTTGGACTCTTTCTTGCCTTGGAACTCTGTTGAACTTTATGATCCTGTGCTTACTGGCTGGATGTAAGTAATGAGCTGGGAGCTCTTCAGTTTGTTTTGTTTGATTTATTAGCTGTGCCACCAGGACTGAGCTAGGACAGTTTCAAAGCCCAAGGAAGGGTTGTCAGCCAGCAGGACAAAGCTGGGAATAACTTGCAGTGGATGGTAGCTCAAGAAAAGAATCAACATGAAAAGAAAAGTAGACACTGGGAGGGTTGGTCGTGAGGAGACGTGAGTGGGGTAGATGGTGGGAATTAACATCCAAGGAAGCAGTATGGCTGGACAAGAATCAACATCGAGATTTGGATTATGACGGGGAAAATGTGATAGAGATTCTACATAGTCCAGCATAATATAAGAGTTTCAAGGTGGCACTGCACTACTGCCCCCTTCTGACCACTCTTCGCGCTCAGGTTTGCTGCAAAATCTTTCCTGAACAGCCATTCCATGACTAGCCATTACCCATAGCCAGCTACAAACTGGTGGTGTCTTCCACTGAGATCTGCTCAGGTCCTTCAGAAGTCTCAACAGAGGATGTAATTATTCTGCATCTGGCTACTTGACCCTAGACAGATGCTTCTCTAATCTCTCACACTCTCTACTCCATACCACTCTCTACTAGTTATAAAATGGTCATTCAGGAGGATATTGCATTGGCGAGTTTTGATCATTGCAGAAGGTGGGAGAAAATATCTTTCAATCTGTAGTGACCAAAAAAAGGCATATGCAGGCATAAGGTGAATTCATGCTTGTTTATGTCCCTAACATGATGCTGGCTATAATTTCCTAGATTGGTATAACAAAGTGCTCAGCAAAGGACTGACCTAGCAACTGAGACCTAATGAAGGTATATAATGATTACTGAATATTCTCTGACTATTTTTATTCCACTTGCAGAATAAGATTAAAACAATGATTAGGATTGCTTGACTTTAAGGAAGAGCTATTTTGAAGGAATAATATCTGTGATAATCCAGACCAACACCCTCACATACATATACACACTTCTTTTTCTTTTACAATGCAGAACATTTCTGTTAAAGAAACATTTTAGACTGCAGTCATACACATTCAAGTTGATGTTCTGAAAAAAACAAGAACAACCCACACACCTTTTGTATTTTTATGTCTAATGTTGTTTTTAGGGTTTTTTGTATGTAATAATCTTTTCAAGATGAAATGTTCTGCAGAAATGGAGCCTTTCTATAAATTTGATTAGGCATCTCAACACATCATCCCATCTAGCAGGCATGTCCCTGCTTATTCATAAGCTTATATGGAGTATAATGTGAAGATAGTTTAGCTTGGGAACATACCTTTCCTCTCTAGCCAAGTGGATTTAGAGTTAATGGGCTTGCAGCACAGCATACTCCTCTAATCTGACAATTCTGCAGCTGCATAATGCAGCAACATAATTTATTAATGTAATATGTACATGCCTGTTATAATAAAAAAAGGTTGCTGGTGGTGTCTTCAGTTCTTCATAGGAGCACTTTGTTATTAGTGGCAAAGGCAGTTTTTCAGTATCGTTAATTGCTAGGTGTTTGAAGTCACCAGTTCTGGTAATGTACAGAGAGAAGCTTGCTTTCTGCAGAGCAAATTCTGGTTTGCTCTTATCTATATTTGAGTGGTATGACCAACATCCAGTGAGGGTCACAACATTCATGGAAGTGCAAGTGGATGCAATCCCATGCCTGTCTTAAAAGGAGATCAAATCTGTTCTAGAGAGCTGGAAAATCATCGATAACAAGGAGGAGTGTAGATGTTAACAGGTGCAGAGGTGCAGAGGTGTTAACATGTATAGCAGGTGCAGGTGCAGAGGTGTTAACATGTATAGCCTTCAGACCACATGAATGAATGAATTCTAAGTACACATGGCTCCAAGGGTTCTTGTGACTCTGGCCAATAGCACAGCTTAGGCAAATTAGAATCAACAGTCACTTTCGCACAGATCTCACTCAAAGGGGAATTTTATCTGACATACAGCCATCAAGATACTTACAATGGCTGGATTCCTCTATCATAGTCTGCATTACATAACTTTGTGTATACTTAGCTATATAGTAGAAGTGCTAAAAACCCTGTTAGTGTGAAGATGCATATGGGGCAGTGGCAAGAGTGCCCTGATACACATCTGCACTCCCTAGTTGGTGTCCTGATGTGCAATAGGACTGATATGCACCAGTCCCATTGTGCATCGATCCCAATGTACATTGGTCACTTTGCTGGCTGTCCTGCATATTAACATATCAGCAGCCCTTTACTGGATATGGATGTTACAGAACTGCCTGATTCTAATTCTTGCAGACACAGGTCCACTCACAAAGACATAAGTCCCCAATACAATACTGCTGCATAATTGCATTGGGAAATTGCACACACTATGGTAGAGGTTCATAAATGACAAACACACATGCAAAATAAAAACAAGGACCTAATGGAGTACAGTTGCCTTAAGGTGGGCAGATACTAGTTCAAAGAAGCAAACATGGAAGATTGTGAGGGTTTAGAGCTAAACAATGTGAAGTTTTGGGGGTTGCTAAGAAGAGGACAGATGAGAGGAAAAAAAGAGGTTTAAAAATAAGGACAATATAATATTTTGCTAAATCTATACACTCACACCAGAGAAAGAAAGGGCAGGAGCTGCAATGTGCAGGGAAGTACCTTATGAAAAGTAGATTTTAAAGATCACAAAAGTTAACTCTCCTTGGTCCCATTGGATCTTTCTGGGGAGAAGCTGGAGAGTGTTTACACTCCTGAATAGAATTAATGTCAAGAAAGGGAGAACAAGCTAACTAAGCCCCACTAAGTCAGAGTCAGGACTTTTGAAAAATGAGTTAACAAGACTCTCTGGCCAAAATATTGGATTCTGGAAGGGCATTTAGAATTCTCAACCAAGAACTCTTTAGCCTCAGTAAACTACAAACCCCAGAATTCCATAGGATGTTGAAAGCGGAATAATAGCACTATAACAGTGTAGTACAGAAAAGTCCTAAGCTAAACCATAATTTCAGCAATGAGCCTCCACAAATGAGAGGTGGCTCAGAGTTCTTGGTTGATGTTTCAAGTAGATTGCACTGCTAAAATCAACTTTTAAACCATTTTAAACCATTTCCTCAAATAATCATTCCTGAAAATAAAACAAGGGAACTTGTTAAAATAAAGGTTGTCCTCTTGGACTTGAGAGGTATAATGTTCAGCATAAGGTGGTAATGTTCCATACCAGCATCAACTTAAGAAAAACATCAAAAAAGTGTTAAGCTGATCGCCCTTGTCTCAAATGTCAAAGATGACATTTCCAATCAATGGCATTTCCTGTCTTTAATGCATTGTTTGCCAACTGCAGGGCTGCAAGTTTGGAGACATAGAACCTTGTTTGCGGGGCACTCAGTATTTCAAAAGTTAATCAGTTTTCTTAGTAAATCTAGTGATAATAGATTATAACAGAGTACAGTATAGGTGTTAACTTTAAGATGTAACCCATAGTCTTTTGAGCTATACTTCCTGTCCTCAACCTGACAGTCAAAGAGGTTCCTTTTCAGAATGTACACAGGCACATCTTGGCAGGCGTGTTGTACAGATATAGCTGTCTCCTAACAGATCGAACATAGGCTGAATATCCTTAAGCTCCCATGTGTAGATTTGGGCTCACTGGATTTGGACCAGTGTTTCTATATGTATAAAAGCAAATGTAGCAAAACAATTGAGAAGGATAAATTTCACTTTAAAGAAATCTATACCGCTCATCCATTTTTAGCAATACTTCCTTGATATTTCATGTTTGTAGATTTTCACTGCCTTTGCAAGTATGTCTCATGGGAACACTGGAGAAGGCCTTTTTCGTGAATATTCCTAAATTTTAAAATTCCCCTCACTAGCATGGCTCCCTCCTTGCTTTCTTTCTATCAACAAGTACTTTTTTTTAATATATATTCTGAGAGTCTTTTAAGATCTCACCCCAAATTTCCAAATGGTATCATGCTCTATTGATTTTTGTCTTTTTATTTATTTATTCAGTTTTAATTCTATAGATAGGTTAATTGCATTTTAACAATAACTTTTTATATATCTTTACTAACATGCACTTTCATTTGTATTTGATTTAATTCATGTAGTTTAATTCATGTTGTTCACAGTTTTTGGGGAAAAGGTGGAAAACAACGACGACGACAACAACAACAATAACAACAACAGCAAAGATGTTTGTCTGCATAGGGTATGATGGGAAGGCTGGAGACATGACCAGTTGCAAAATGGTTGCTTTGTGTATGTGTAAACAGTTTCCTGTATTTACTACTCCAATGAAGCATCAATTTCAGAGGAACAAATTCTAGTAAATTTAGTAACCACTCTCTTTCCGGTTTATATGAAAACAGACATACATAGGCAGATACCTTATTTCAATCATTGACCAATAAAAATAATGAGAACAAATTATTATATGGGCCTCTCTTTGAAAACTTATTTACATCATCATCATCATCATCATCATCATCATCATCATCATCATCATCATCTGCTTTTTCCCCATTAGTGAAATTCAAGAAAGCTTACAGAATATTCAAACAAATACAGATTAAAATATGTAGAATAATACCAGTAAACATATTTCAATCTGCATTTGTTTTCATATCTTGTAAACTCTGTCTCTCTCTTTCTGTAAAAGCTATTTAAAAATACAATTATACAATACTGCTTAAAATATATTAAAAAGAGAAAATAAAAATCAAGAGGACAGCTCACAGCTGAAGGCCCACTGCAGTCAACTCCCGACAGACACCTAAAAAAATTAAAAAGTTACCAGTAGAAAGATGGCAAGAAGGGAATCCTAACCTCCCTAGGGTGACAGTTCCAAAGACTGGGAACAGCCACTGAGAAGGACTCATGTTCCCATGACATGTTTTTGGGAATGTTGTTGGACAGAACAAAGGGCCTCTCCTGAAGTGCATAGAGCCCAGATAGGTTTATATAGGAAGTTAAAATCCTTCAGAAAGTCTTGTGCCAAAATGCATAGGAACCAATAAGTCATAACCAGCATTTTGAATTGTTCCTGGAAATGGACTGGAAACCAGCGGAAGGAACTGTTGCAACCATGGGATTGTTGCCAATCTGGGTGTAGCTCACCGGACCAACTGAAGTTTCTGGGCACTTTTTAAAGGGAGCCCATGTACAATGAGACAAACAAGATGTAATGTATCTGTTATAATAAGCCTAACAGGTTGTAATAAGGACATATTTTCCTGTGGCCAGGTCAGACGTCTCCACAAATGGTCACAGCTGGCACACTAGCTTTAACTGTGCAATTCACTCCTGGTGACTGCTGAAACCTGGGCCTCTAGACTCAAGGCAGAATCCAAGAGTACACCCAAATTGTCTCCAGGAGAAGTGTAACTACATCCAGCACAGGCTGAATTACTTGAAGTTTTGGACTGGGTCCCAAATTTTGTAAGGTTGTTTATTGTCACACTTTAACAACAGTACTTAATAGATGAAAAAACTACAAAGTCCCCCCCCTCCTGAAAGAACAAGTGCTTTTGGACACCAGCAGCTCTGTGATTATTGAGGGCTGATTTTGTGATGATGTGTCTTTTCATTGCTTTGGACTATCAGAGACCAATTTCATGCTGTGTGAATTCACTAATCATGCAGCAAGGTAGCAATCAGATGGTGGGTAGGTGATTAGTTTGCACTAGGTTTTTTTACTGAAAGAAGTAGAAAGCAGGAACTAGACCCATCGCCTAATTGCCATCTGGAAAATATATTTACCACAAGGTACAAAATTGGTCCTAAAAAGTACCACATTGGGCTAATTCAGGGCAATTCCGGAGTATATGAAAAATACCCAATGTGGCTGGAATACAAAGTTAGGTTGCTGTCACAGTAGATTACAGTGTTCTCAGCAGTCGTTCATCATATGTCTCTTATTATTCACTGTTTTAAGTCTCTCTGTTTATAAGCTCTCCCAGGGAAGACTCCTAGGTAAACTCTGCTAAATATATGTCCAATTTACATATGGAAATTAGATTGTACTTAAGTTACTTGGGGAGGGGACTCATAAATAAAATAGACTTTAAGGTAGAAATCCCTGAAAGTATATTATGTAATAGATTTGTATTAAGTTTCAACAGGAGTCTAAAGACAGTGATAAAGAGCATTCCCATCAAATACTTGGAAATTAATCTGGTAGTTTGACCCAGTAACCGACATGCATACTAAAACACTGATGTGAATTGAAAATAAAATAACCACACTTGACAGATATAATAGTTTAAGTGATTTCAAATTAACCACATCCCACTGACCGCAAGTGAAGAATGTGTTCATTCTCCCGCAATGAAACATGCTCTAGGGACTCATTATACGGAGTAGAGTAAGTAAAACCAGAGTGGAGTAATTGATGCTGAGGAGGAAGATAGAATGACAGCTATTTAATGATTCTCAAACTTATACATAAAGATATCACATGTGCCTAATGTATTATTTTTCTCTTTCCAAACTAGGTATATTATGGCTTACATCTGTATTGCATAGCAATTGTAACACTTGATATAGCTTTTAGGGATAACAAATTATAACCCCTGGCCCCCAAAAGGCATCAGCTGCTACATGGAAATACTGAATAACAAACACCTTCAGCTGCTATTATTGTTCCCATGGATATAACATGTGGCCACATCTTCAGCAGAAGATGCAGCTTATGAAGAATCCTTATTTTCTTCATTCTCTGTCTCCATCTCTTCCTAATTAAAAATGAGTAAGGTCTCCAACAGTTTCCTTTTATATTTTGAAAATCCTGAATGATTTTTTTTGGTGGGGGGGTCAATCCAGAGGGTGTATTAAGGAAGGCAAGACCAGCCTAAGCCATTTTGCTGCCTGAAACAAAGGACAAAGGTTCCTTCTTGTTCTTTTACATTTACAAAAATTGACTGGTGACTCCTACTTCAACACTGATACAAGAATGTCTACTCCACTGCATGTAAGACAGCAGTAATAGCTTGGGGCAGGGGTATAGATATCCGTGTGGCACACATAACTCTATCATCCAACAGTTGGGAATTATTGACAGTGCAGGGGGGAATAGTTGAGGGGCAGCTTCTGCCCCCTGCCAGTATCTGTTTCCTGAGGCAGTTTTTCCACTCTGCCTAATGGTAGATCCACCTCTGAAAAGGCACTGGAAGTGGCAACTAACTGTAGAGGTAATGGGACCTAGTTTGCCTTCAGGGATGTCCACTGGAAAAAAACTTATCAATACGGAGTGCATGTTTGTTTGCTTTACTACAGATTTTTTTATCCTAGGTGGTTAACCGGTGCTATTGTTCTGTGAAAGATAAAAGCATAGTCCCTGCTTCACTGTTCACCTAATGGTTAACGTGTAACTTTCTGCATCTTTCCCTAGAAAAGGACTTGTTAATTCTAAATTTGGGACACCTCTGAGAGCAAGTATGGAGAATCAGGCTAGTATTGCCAATTATGTTTGCTGAATACATTTTTTTAAAAAATAGTTACATAAAAGATGAAGCCTTACTAGAGTCCATGATGGGCATATCTTGGGTTTTCACACTCAAGAGAGTGCATTCAGTTACCGATCATATTCATTTTGGGACTGAGTAACAATGGAACATGGGGTTTAAAATATATTTATCCACAAAACCTAAAAAAGCACATATTGTTTTCCAGTTACACCTGTATTTTGACAGCCGCTAAACTATTGATCCTTAATATGTATTAAGAAAATTCAATGCCTGATAGTATTTTACCTGTTCTGTGTCCTCAGCAATACTCCCCCTACCCATTTATTCATCTTGTTTTTGGCAAATTAGAGAGAAGAAACAAGATTCCATTCTTGCAGTTGTTCTTATTATCTGTCTTCTGTTTCTTTGTTGCTGTTTGTTGGTTGCTTCTGACATAAAGAGATAGTTGAAGAAGGATGAGTCAAATGCAGGTACTCAGAAGTAAAGTCTATTGATTTCTGTGTAAAGAGTACAGCAGTAACATTTCTTTTTTTCAGCCTATAGTTACAGTCCTAATTTAGAAATCTATATCAAGATGCAAACATTAACAGCACTGAAGACTCAATAAGAGAAGAATGCATTTGGAAAGTTATGTGAGCAGAAAATTAATATGCATATTGTAGTGGAATACTCTATTAGCACCATCTGTGTACACTGACTGCAGGTGAAATAAATACAGTTTTCAAATCAAAGGGAGGGAGAAGATAAAAATCCTTCCCACATTGCTTAAGAAATTAATGCCATCTCTTCTCTTTTCCTACTGGTTGCACATTCTGCCAGTGCTGTACACCTTAAGGCCAAACATGAGTTGTGATAGGTTGTCACATGGTTCAAAATATTATAGATGAAATCCTTCCGGGAGCAGCAGCTGGCTTGTTTTGTGAGCTGTGCAGTTCTTTGGCAGTGATGGGGCTGCACATGTGCCTTAGGTTTTCTCAGATGGTTAAGCTTCTTTTTCTGCAGGGTTCCTCCCTTTCCCCCCGCCCCATTCATCTTTGATTGTGAGGAATTCATGCTCTGCAATATAAGCTTAAGGCCAAAGCCTAACAATTATTTTGCATTATAGCCTTTAAAAACCATTCCATTATAAATAAGAGAATTTGAAAGCTGGCCATTAATATGTTGAGTTGGAATGTATTATTCTAAAAGAAAAAAAAATGGCACATTAGTCGTCTTTGAAATGCAGAACAAATTCTATTACTATATACTCCACTTCTAACAAAAGGCATGCTTTGTCCATAGAACCGGAGAAATTAGTGATAAAAATGGCTAGGGGGGCAATCTTTTCTAGTCTCCTCATTAATGTGAAATTATACCCTAGAGTATATTCTCAATTGCTTTGTCCAATCTCATTTCAAAGGATCTAGACAGACAATGGGTTTAGTTCTAACTCAGCAGAAGTCAGTGGGAACATCTTTCATTTACTGAATATGGTGGCATAAGGATTGCATCTAATGATGCATGTCAGAGATGTTATAAAGCTTGGCCTGCATGCCTGTAGCTTAACACGGAGCTCCATTCACACATTACATGTTTCAACAATGTATTTAATTCTAGGTTTCTTTCAGTTATCATGCCCGTTGTGAGATCCCACATGTGGAAGCAGGTTGCTGCTTATGGATCTTCACTTTCTTCTTATGAATGGTTATTATTGAGAGCAGATGCAGGGCCAGCCCAAGACATTTTGCTGCTTGAAGGGAAGCAACAAGCAGAGTCTCCCTCCCCAACCATCTAAGTCAAGGTGGATATACCTAAAGCCATCCAAGCTAGTTTGACCATTGAGGCAGCGTAGCACACAAGTACTTCTTTTCTTATCCAGAGGTAATCTGCAAGAATATGAAATTAAATAGTTATCAACCTGCTGCCTTAATATGATACCCAATTCTGTTAGCCTGAGGTGGGTGCCTCGCTATGCCCAGTACATGATGGGAAAACTCTTCCATCCTGAGGGCTGAAATCCCATGATTCTTTGGAAACTTGATGACAAAATCATAGTAAACGGAAATTCTTGCAACATAGAGTACTGAATGCAATGCTACTGGTCTGCTGTCAGAGATAAGATTGACTCATTTAGACCTTTCATTTTCCTAAAATCTATATCATAGTGGTTGAACACATGTAGAATATCACAAGCTTCATGCTTTTCATCTTCAGTTAAATGGATTAGATAACAAGTGGTGTGAAAGACTCCTTTCTGAGGCCCTGGAGAGACATTGTCCATGGAAAATACAATATTAGGGCAGGACAAGTGGTCTGACCTAGCATAAGGTAGCTTTCTGTGTTCCAAGGTCAGATCTTTGTTTAAAAATTTATAAACAGGTGAATTGTATTTCTTTACATAAATACTGCATTTTCACAGACAGACTGTTATTTAATGTAAACACAGTCAACTCTACATGCCAAGTAATAACCTCTTGGCTTTGTGAGGTGAAAATAGAAAGGGTGGTTTGTTTTTTTAAAAAGCTTTTTTCAATAAGCAGAACTTCTTTCAACAAAGTTCCAGACAAATTTCTTGAACAATTGGTAGACAGTGGGCGTCAGAGAACAGCTCGATGAAGGAGTGGAGTGTATCATTTCGGCAATGGGGGAGTGTGAGAAATGTCACCCCCTAGAATATAGATGGGATTTCCAGTGTGGAACAAAATGGAAACATAACCAATTTGTACTGGATGGTTCTTTTGCTACTGTTCCCTAGTTTCTCATGTTACGCTGGTGGGACTAGTTCTGGGATCACTCTGATAATCTCTGTAAAAATCACTTTTAAAAAATGAATTGATGATGAATGGAAGGAGTCACCAGGTTTATGAATACACCCAGGTTAATTTTCTTTACTTCTACAGCCACAATATATATGAATACCACAAGAGCTTGTTACCATATCCTACCACCCCTCATAGAAGATATGTAATTTTCATGAACTGGACTTATTAATGACCAGAGAACATGATTGAGTCACATGTGTTTGAGGTTGTGATGGTGGGAAAGTCCAGATAGGATTATGTGGAAAACCCTGATACTGATGAGTTTGTGCTAATCTCTTTACTTCTTCAAGCTTCTTGCATTTTTGAACACAATGGAAGATGAACAGCCTAGATAAAACAACCAGAGACTAACCCTTGACACTGCCCTATGAAGATCTTTCCTATGCACCTTACCTGACCAAACATTAAGAGATTGTCACAAATCCCATCAATGTTTTGTCACTCTGGAGTTAAAATAATTAGCCCATTCTGGACCCCTTTGTCAGTCCTGTGGGAAAGCCATAGTAGTAGTACTAGTACTAGTAGTCATAGTAACAACAATAACAATAACAGCAACAACAAGAACAATGTTTATTTATAGGGCCCTTTCAACTATTATGACATTCAGGGTAAGAAATAGGGTACAAAAATCCTAGCATCAACTTCTTTATCCAGCCTTTTCCCACCTCACTTTCTGATAGTCTTGTATGGTTCTTAACAGTGTGATTTTCTCATGTGTTTGTCAACTCAAATAAAGTATTTTCTTAACTTTAATTGAAGTTTTTACAGTTAGTACTGGTATACATAGATGAAAAGATCCTGCCATTTTCCTCCTCTCACAGGCCTCCTTTGAAGTATAATTCCTCCAAATTCCAAGGAGATGCTGGCATTGCAGGTGGACCCCAATGTTCCCTACCTCTTAGGGTAACAAGCTGAGATGAGAGATGAAAATAGAACTGCATAGAGGAATGTCCTTAAAAGGAAGCATACTTCCTAAAATTTAACCACAGTGTTATCTGGTATTTCTGCTGCAAAAAAGGTCACAGAAAGGGCAAAAACAGAAATATAACAGGGCCGGGAGCTTATGTTAGATCAGCTGGGTCTTCTCTGAAAGTCTTTCCTCCAGAGATCTTTTACTAAATGCCCTTCAGTGAGTTCTCGTTTTTCCCTCCCTCTCTGGTTCTGTGGCAGAGAATAAACAACTCCTTAGGCCAAACTTACAGACATATCTAAGTGCCTGTTAGAAGGAGAGTAAAATGTTAACTTGCAAACTAAAGCTGGCATCCAAACATTTACACAATGAGTTCTACATGCCACAGGGATCTTTGGGATATAGCATATAGTTGCATAAAGCAACCAATCCAACTACCATATTCAGAAAAATGTTTTTTAAACACATAAATAAATGAATGAAATGTACTAAGCAGCTTGTGAAAGGGATTGATGGACTGTTGTTCAAACGACTTTTTTTTTTTTTAAAAAAAAATCTAATTATGACTCAAACTATGCATTACGTTAAAGATATAGCTCAACACAGATGACCCACCTTCTGCTGCATCTGCCACATAGTGATAGCTTAAAACAAATGGGTCATCTTTTGACAATATAACTTACTGGACCAACAGGTTGTGCGTGTGTGTGTGCGCACACATGCGCATTAGGACAAAAGCAAGAACAAAATTGTAAAATCTTCCTGCCTTTCAGGATATTGTCTCAATCCAAATCAAAGACTCTGAATGCATTTTAGAAAAGAGACAGAAGAATTATTTGAAACTGCCATTTGAAACTGCCGTCATAATCAATACCTCAGTCTAGTAAAATATAAGATGATGAATTTGCAAGAAGAGCCTATCTGAAACTAGGGGGAAAGGACCAATTTAATCTAACATCCTTTCTAATATCATAAAAAAAAGCACCAGTCTTTTGGCTTTGGTAGTGTACAAATGCATCTAAAAGGAAATTAATCTGCTCAAATTCCTTTAATTGGCTTTCAGAACTAGACAGCACCAGTTTCTACATTTTTGCATATACAGATGTGCTTTGTCACAGATACTGCATGCAACTGTTGGCTGCTGGTCTAAAAGCAATATTAAATCTTTTTATGGATACTACCATTCTCAACTACTCAAATAAGTCTTCTTGAAATCTTACTTCCACCTCTCTCATTCTCTCCCTGATTCCTGAAACCATTAGACCTGCTTGGGATTCTTTCAGTTTTGCCCACTATCCAATCTAAATGTACTCTTTAGAAAAGAAATTTAAAGCCCCTTTCATCTCTACACCAACTCCTGTTGGAAAAAATAATGGTTGAGCAACATCCTCAATTTCAGCGAAGAAACAATCAGGAAAGTTAAACATAATGATTTCATGCCGCGACTATAGTGCAAACACGTACTTAAACATCATTACCTCCTCTCCATATAATAACAGAAAACATCTGTATTGTGTACTGAAACATTACATGTTGCATTATAATTAGGTATGTAGTGAAGCATTGGATTGGGGTGGAGGATTATTTGTGATCATGAAAATGGAGATTTTCTTTTTTTCTTTTTGCAAATTTCCTGCTCAGCTAAAAGCATTAAAATAAAAGTGCTTGGAGATCAAGTTTTTGTCATGGTATTGTTTTATTTATTTGCTACATTTCTATACCTCCCATCAGCTTGAATCTCTCTGAGTGGTTCACAGGACAGAAGCTTAGCTCATGTTGAATCAGTTTTGTAAAGTCAAGAATGCAGTTCTCTTTTTCAAACTAAAAGTCCAAGAACCTTCCAGGCAGTTATGACTATACCTGCTTGGGGATTTGGGGTCTTGTAGTCCAGAATAATCACATGCTTTACTTTACAGAAGAATTGCATTTCCTTGAAGTCTTTAAGAGTGTAATTCTCCTTGTTTTAAACAACAACAACAACAACAACAAAGCAGCAGCTCAGGGGCTAATGGGTCCCAGAAAAATGGGTAGGGGCACACATGGTCTGGGGGTTGCATGTTGCTCACACCGACTTTGCAATCCCTAAATTCTGGTTGTGTAGATTTGCCATATTTCAGTTCCTCAAATCTAGGTGACAAATTTGCATACTATGAAAATTATTCTAATTATGCAAATTAATTATGCAAAGTATGCACATTTGTTGCTGCTTTTTCTCTTCCAATATATTTCAAACCTTATACCATTTTTGCAGTTACAGTTGATCTCAGAGAACCACTACAGATAATTGTTTAAAGTGCACTTTGTATAAAAGAAAAAAAATCATATTAAAAATATTTAAAGAATCAAAGCAGGTTCCAGTCCAATGTGGCAGATAGCACACCCTCCAATAGTGTGCTTGTACTTTTCCTCAGTATAAATCCTTTCTGCATTCTCACTCTTATAGCTCCTGCTTTGTTTCCCACTGGAGCAGGAAATCATATTTCTGTAACAGTTCAATTGCCAAATCATATGGCTAACACAAAAGAGTGGTGTTAGTCAATCAAAAAAGATTTTATCTTTCTTTGACATTATTTGGGTCTGGAAATTCACATCAAGCACCCAACTTAATAGTTTCTGTCTCTCCTTTCCTCTTGCTTTTTCCCATCTCTTGCTTTTCTCACAACAACATCATGAGATGGTTATCTCAGGGAGCCCAGCACTGGAGTATCGTCATGAGATGGCTGTCTCAGAGAGTACAGCACTGGAGCAACGGCTCACACTGTTTCCCTCATCCTGAAAGGCCTCTGTTGCTCCTGACTTACCTCCTTTGAACTACTCCTAACTTACTCTATCCCCATTCTTTCCTCCTCCTGGACGGAAGTATCTCCGTCATGCCTCCTCTCTGATTCTTTGCATTCTTTTTATTCACAATATGTATCTCTCCTGCTTCTTGTATTCTGCCACTCTCACAGCATTCCTTTTCTTCCAGTCTTTCCCTCACCTCTCCTCATGCCCTTTGAACATGCCCTTCATTGCTTCTTCCACTCTACTACTCACACCACTCACCATTCCATCTAATCTGCGCCTTGCTTCCCTTTACACACTGACCATCCACACAAATCCATTACATTCATAATGAGACATATCTTTATTTCTACATAATATTGGCTCTTACCAGTACATCTTTCTCTTATCAGCATAGTCTATATTTATCACCATGTTTGGACAGTTTATCAGTTACCAGCAGCAACACAAGCTATCATGGGCAGTATTTTTAATCAATGCAAACTACGAAAACCATATAATCTGCAGGCTATATCTCGGCTCCTTTTCATTCCCTTACCTCACTCAGGCTATCAGGTGTTCAATCAAAACAAAAGTCTTAGACAGCATTATGTCTACTAGGAGGTTATTAAAGGTTACATCTGCTCACATTTCCTAGTGTTGTTGGAAGTGCTGGTATTCTCATCCCTCATCTAGACCCAGTTATCCAGACCCATTTTAAACTGGCTTCAAAGCAGGATATGGAGTTGGGACTGTGATAATTACCTTAGTGGATGATCTTTGCCTGAACATTGAAAGGAGGAATGTATCTCTGCTGGTGCTTTTGGACCATCCAGAAGCATTTGATATCACCAACTTTCTGGAATGCCAGAGGGGTCTAGGAATTGGAGGCACTGTGCTTCAGTGGAGTCAGTCCTGTCTCTCAGGTAGGTTCTAGATGGTGGTGCTTAGGAACAGCTGCTCCTTTAAAAAAAAAAGAACTACTACATGATATACCACAATGTACCATTCTATCCCCAGTGGTGTTCAACATATGCATGAAACCCTTGGGAGATATCATCCAGAGGCATGGGGGTGAGGTGCTATCAATATACTGATGACACCCAAATATATTTCTCCATGCCTTCAAAAACAGCCTCAGCTAGTGATAGTGTATCTTCTCTGAATGAATGCCTGGAGGAGGTAATGAGTTATGTGAGGAAAAACAAACTGAACCTGAATCCAGACAAGACAGAGGTGTTTACTGTCAAGGGTCCTATCCTAGGTATGGAAGTGTGTCAACCTGTCCTGGACAGATTTACACTCCCCTGAAAGACTATGTTTGCAGCCTGTCGGTACTTCTGGATTGGTCACTCTAAATGACAGCTCAAGTAGATGTGACAGTCAGGAGTGCCTATTATCAACTTCATCATTCACAAGCAGGTACATCTCTTCCTAGACCTTGGAGAATCTAAAGATAGTAGTGCAAGTGCTGGTTACCTCAAGGCTGATTTCTGCAATGTACTGTACTTTGGGCTATCTCTGTGTCAAATTTAGAAGCTTCAGATAGTTCATAACATGGTAGGTTACTAGTACATCTAGGAGTGACCATATTGCACTAAAGATTAAAATCACTCCACTGACTGCTAATTAGTTTCTGAGCAAGGTACAAAGTGTTGGTTGTTATCTTTAAAGCCCTGCATGATTTGGGTCACGGTTACTTGTGGGATTGCTTCCTCCTGTCTAATCTGCCCCATACAATCAGCTCCTCTCAGGAACATTTATTTATCAACCAGGAATAGGTTGGCAACTGTCACCTAGAGGACTTTTCTTTGGCCACTCCTAGACTATGGGATGACCTGCCAGAAGAGATTTAATGACTGAGCACACTGTCTGAATTTAAAGCAGCATTAAAGTCCAGTCTTTCCTGGCAGGCCTATAATTTTTAATGCATGAATTTTAAATTACGATTTTTAAAAGTATAGACTGACTGTTTTAATATGTATTATATGTTCCTTTAAACTGATTTTAATTCATTGTTGTTGCCTGCCTTGATCCATAGGGAGAAGCGGGCAAATCCTCATCCTCATCCACATCATATTTATATTCTAGTAGGCATTTTGCCCAGACTTAAGGTACCATTAGGTATACATCTAATACATCTAGCCTTCTGTCTTATATGTACACCATACATGATATATCTTATAGGTTGAACCAGGCTACACTCTGTACTTAACAGGCTTATTTCCAGGCCCCAAAGTTGGCGACAAGATACACCTGGCCCATAGCAGAGTCCATAAATACTGCTCTAGAGTTTACACACAAGATGCTAATTATTTTCATCTTCAAAGCCTGGAGACTGCTCCATGTAGATAACTCATCTATTTCTCCAGGTAGAAAAACAGTCTTTATGTTTAGATGTTCAATATATCAAAAGTGTTCTTATTGTAGCATGTCTCACTGGTGAACTTCAGTGTCATGCTGGATTCTTCTTGTTCATCTGAAATTGGAGTAGAGATTTTGCTATACAGCACTTCTTCTACACTTGGCTTCTCAATCTCATCAAAGTATATTGCTCTGACTATAATAATGTTTTCATTATTTTGGCATAAAATTCTATCCACTTCTTTTTTGTTATCAAGCTTGGTTCTCTTCACTTTTGGTATATATAGATAAGCCTTGGACTCAAACATTCTCAGGTGTCCTACACTTGGCCTTTGATCATTCCACAGTTCATAAGGGGTTGACTTTTTGGCTTTAGTTGCTTGTCTATTTTGCAGGTTAGTTGCTTTTGCAACTGCTTCTCCTCAAAATCTTACTGGCATTCCTGCATGTAGGATAATACACCTTGCCATTCCCATTAGGATGTGCTGTTTCTTTGGCTCAGGGTATTTGGCAAAGCTGTCTCATGTTTAATATTTTGCTTGTTCAGGAAGTCCTCTATTAAACTTCTTGTACAGGTTCACTTCTCTCTCTCTCTCTCTCTCTCCCTCCATCCCCCCCTCCTATATATATCCCATCCTTCTTTACTCATATGTGTAATTCTATGTGTATCTATTCAGAAATCAGGCTTAATGAGTTTAGTGAGAATTACTTCCAGGGAAGCTGGAGACTGGTGGTAGATCACACTACAGTCTTGGCTACTGCAAAAAGTCCCTGGCTACACTCTGATACTGAGTGAAACACTATTTTGAGAATTTTCCTAAGTGCATAAATATCAGAAGGATAGAGCCAGTTGGGCCCCAAGACATCAGTTACAGAGCAAAGAAATGATGCTTCAGTACATCCTGACATGCATGAGACATATGTTTGGAGCAGAATGTGTAAATAAGACTCAGGTTAGACTATAATTATGTTCCCCTGGAGAGTTAATTTGGTGAGGTCCAGAGTGCTAAGAATTCCCTTCCCTTGAGTCCCACCAAACAATTCTAGTTCCCACCCGAGTCTCCTGCAGAGATGAATTTACTGTAATTGAGTTCAGTCTGTGACATACATTCTAAGTATAATAAGTTCTGCTGATGCAAGTACTACAAACGTCAGACTCACTAAACAGAATTAAGTTATCCATATTGTTTGCACAAGAGTGATTCAATATTTCTTCTTGCCATCCCCAAAGACAGGGATACAGCAAGCTGCTGGGAGCATCAGCATTTCTGAAACATTTTATTTCCCCTGAGAGGACTGGTACTAACTTTATGAATACTGTTTTCTTTTTTCCCACATGACTCCAACTTTATTTGATAGACTAAGTGTCTCCACATCCATTCAAATATGGAAATGCAAGGACAGAAGGAAGCTGGAAAGGTCGGAATATTACATTTCTGAGTTTCACATTTATCTGTTTTCTAGAAAGCCTCTCTTAAATATTTCAGCAGAGACCAGAAAATTGAAATGTTATGCATAACAGATGAAATTACAGCAGGCCCAAATTGCATCTAATTTATTGGAAGTGAGAGATTTTCTTTGCGAGACAGGAATATGTATATGTTGGAAATGCATCATGTCTAATGATCTTCGTGCATCTCCTCACATCCTTCCCATTAGTGGGAAAATATAGACCATTTTGGGATCACCAGAACATATTCACACAAATTATAAAATACAATCTTGTCATTGCAAACTGACTTTGACTCAACACCAAGACTGTAACATTTTTTTAAAAAAATATAACACAGCATTCATTAAGCTTATCCGAAAAAACTAAAAGGACCACATTCTCATTTTTTGCCCACTCTTCTTTATAGGAAATACATTACAATGCTAATTAATGTATATACTAATGACAAGAGTCAGTTCACACCCAAATTGGGTGATTTGCTAAAGAGCCTGTTTAGATCTTGGAGTTTAAGGCCATGGAGAGTTCAGTTAATTTAGAAAAGCTAGACGTTCCTGTACTATATCTTTGCCTAATCTGGACTGCAGTCGCCTTATCACATCATCTCTTCTGTTTGCACCAGATTGAACACTTCTTTTTTTCCTTTTAGGAGAATACTGAGGCAAAGTAGGTGCTGAGCAGATCCAGCTTCTCTGTATTTCTATTAGCATTTCACCACTTTCTTCAAACAGTATTAAAAAAAAAGCAAGCAAAGTGAAAATAAAAAAAATACAAGAATCAAATGTTCCCTATTCTAAAGGTTATGAATAAATATTGAAATACACATCAAAAAAGAATGCAGCTGTAGGCAAGCTGCTAGGACGAGTAAGAAAGACAACTTTTCGTCTTGATCCCTGTCCTTCCTGGCTGCTTGTCCAGGGACGAGATGTGTTTAGATCTCAGCTGCAACATATTATTAATGCATCTCTCAGGGAAGCAAGTTTTCCATCTTGTTTAAAAGACGTGATGGTACAACTGCTTCTAAAAATGTCCTCCCTGGACCCCCAGCACTTTTAACAACTATAGACTAGTATTAAATCTCCCTTTTGTGGACAAGGTGATCAAGAAGGCAGTGGCCTTCCAACTCCAAGTAGGCTTGGATGGTACAAGTTATCTAGACCCATTTCAAACTGACTTCAGAGCAAGATACGGAGTTGAGATGATTATGGTCACCTTAGTCGATGATCTTCGCCTGGGCATTGAAAGGGGAAGTGTGCCCCTGCTGGTACTTTTGAACCTCTCAGTGGCATTTAGTACCATCAACCATGGTATCTTCCTGGAATGTCTGAGAAGTCTAAGAATTGGAAGCATTATCTCTCAGGTAGATCCCAGATGGTGATGCTTGGAGACCATTGCTCAAAAATGGCATAGAACAAGGTACCATTCTTTCCCCAAAGCTGTTAAACATCTATGCGAAACCGTTGGAAGAGATCATCCAGAAGCATGGGGGTGGGGTTGTTACCACACCATACACCCCCACTCTGTGGTACATGCCTTTTTCATAATTGGACATATTATGGCTGAAACACATGTTTGAAAGCACCCTGGCTGCAAGCAAGTTGCCAGGTCAGGATGACCTCAGACATGATCAGATCATAAGTTCAGAGTGGATTAGTTAGGAAAGCCTGATACGGATGGGCTTGTGATAATCCTTTCAAGCACTCCCAAAAACAACAGAAGACAAAACTGCCCAGGTGAGGCAATCAGAGACCCTTCTGCAAGCATATCCTACAGAGACCTTCCCTATTCATCCGTGCCCAACCAGTCATTAAGAGATTGTCATGATTCCCATCTATGTTTTGTCACCTAGAGTTAAGATAATCAGCTTATTCCAGATACCTTTGTCAACCTCATGAGAAAGCCATTACAACTTTGTCCATGCACCCTCCTTCAGGGCAGGAAATAGGATATAAAAACCCTAGCTCCAGCTCCAGTAAACTGTGGTACTTGGTAGTATGTTGGACATGTTACACTGCATGTGGTACTCCAGATTCCTGTTCCCCATGTTACCCTCAGACACATTGTCTGAGCCACTCCACTTTGACCCTCTGCTTCAGGACTGGTAATTACCACTCTTTCCAACCAGTCTCTCTCTATCCAACCTCTCTTGCCTCACTTTCCGATAGCCTTTTATGGTTCTTGAGAGTGTCTGATTCCTTGTCTGCTTGTCAATTCAAATAAAATACTTCCTTAACTTTAACTGGAGTCCTCTCTACAGTTAGTACTAAAATACACAGGTGAAAAGATCCTGTTGTTCTCCTACTCTCACAGGCCTACTTTGAGCTATAATTGCCCAAATTCTACAGAGATGGTGACATTGCAGGTAGACCTTAAAGCCCCCTCACTTCTTAGAGTAACAGGGTGCTATCAGTATGCTGATGACACTCAAACATATTTCTCCATACCTCCAAAAACAGCCTCAGCTAAAGATAGTATGTCTCTTCTGAATGAATGGCTGTAGGAGGTAATGAGCTGGATGACAAACAAACAAACAAACTGAAGTTGAATTCAGATAAGATGGTGGTGCTTCACTGTTAAGGAGGTTTGGAGGTTTGCCAACATGTCCTGGATGGCTTTATATTATCCCTAAAAGACAGTGTTTGCTGTCTGTGAATACTTCTGGATTCATCACTCCAAATGACATCTCAAGTGGATATGATGGGTATGCCTATTATCAACTTCAGCTATTATGCTAGCAGCTGCACCCTTTCCTAGACCTGGAGGATCTAAAGATGGTAGTGGAAGTGCTGGTTACCTCACAGCTGACTTCTGCAATATGCTGTACATTAGATTACATGTGTATCAAATTTGGAAACTTCAATTAGTTCACAACATGGTAGCCAGATTGCTTGCTACATCTAGGAGTGATGATATTATACCAATATTAAAATCACTTCTCTGGCTACCAATTAGTTTCTGGGCAAGGTACAAAGTGTTGGTTATTACTTTTAAAGCTCTATATGGTTTAGGTCCAGGTTACCTACAGGATCACCTTCCCCTGTATAATCTGCCCCACTTAGTTCTTCTGCAGACATCTATTGCAATGAGCCAAAACTAGAAAAACTGTTACACAGAGGACTTTTTCTTTGACTCTCCTGTGGAATGACCAGCTAGAAGACATTCATCAGCTCAAGATTCTGTCTGAATTTATATCAGCAGTAAAGGCCTGTCTCTTCTGGCAGCCTATCCAGATGACTTTTGATGTATGAATTTTGGAGTATGATTTTTAAACATGTAAAGAGAGATATGTCACACCCAGTTTTGTCCCCATGTTCATGTTTTTAAGAGAAGGAAATGTCATTATAGAATAGGCCAGGATTGAGAAAGCCACATTTCAATACTGCTGTGTTTTAACAAACCACAATTTAAAGACTGGGAAAGTCTCTTTCAAAACCGTGGTTGCCTGAGTTCAGATGTCACTGCTGTTACACAAAAGCTGGCAGAGGAAAACCTCAGTATCTTTGTGGCTGTAGAAGAGAGGAGGAGAAAAAATCAACTCGAAATCTAATCAGACTTGTACACTATGGAAAACCATGATTAAAACCAGTCTATAGTGTACATATGCCACACATACATAAAAACACATACAAAATCAAATAGAATTGCATCAGACTCATCCCAATCATAGTGTCTAACCATTAGGATGAGTTGTTCAACAATGGAATAGATACCTTGGAAGGCAGACTCCCCTTCACTGAAGTATTTTAAATAGAGGACCATGTGCCAAGAATGCTTGACTGCTTAATTCCTGCATTGGTAGGAAGCTGGTCTAGATGACACTTGGAGTATCTTTCAGCTTTACAGTTCTGAGTCTATGCAGGCTTCTTCCTCAAATCTATCCAGTCAACAGACTGCTGTGAAGAATGTGCTGCGAACACTACTCTTGCATATATGCCATGTGTGAGTTCTTAATAGTTTGTATATAACCTGCCTAAATTATGTGTTGCTAATATGTAAACACACATACACACACATTGGTAGGAGAAGAATGATTTTACATCTTAATCAAAACCAGAAAGTGGCAAAGGGTTTCCTCGCTCTATAGAGTATTGATGCTCCTGTGCTAAGTATGAAAAAGTTAATGTTGTGTTCCCCAACTTAGGTAACCCCTAAGATAATTTTTTAAGCAGCAGGAAACAGGACTGTCTGACTGAGGAGATAATGATATCAGCTGCTTCCTTCCAAAACAACAGGTGCTTTGGCATAAAGATGTGTATCATCATACTGAGATGATGACATCAGATCATACTTCAGCCTAATCGTGAACCACCTCCATTAATCCTCAAATAATTAAACATTTTTTTGACTATGCAAGGTGAACTATAAATTAGAAAGGCACTTTCTTGCTCACTGTAGAATGTTCAAATGACATCGTCTTCCCACACCTAATGCAAAGTAAATAGTACTTACCTATATTGGACACATCAGAAATTATGTGTAATTGTGATTTGTTTGAAGTATCATTTTTGTGTCAAAGGGACTTAATAGTTGTTCTAGAATGAGCCAGAAGTTGAAGATTAATGAGTTGAAGATTAATTAATGTCAAATTGGAAAAGATTGGAAATGTTGAAAAATTATTCTAACCAAATATAAGAGTACCTGTGAATGTATTGCTAGCTTTTAAAGGGAAGATGCTAGTAGGCTGGAGTCCTAAATAAACATACTAGAGAACTACCTATATTGAACACAGTGGGATTTACTTTTCATTAAAATAGGATAAGATTGTCCTGCCAGTAAAATGTAAATGCATGGCTGGTCTCCTATTATTCCCACAATGGGATCTCATACTGAAGCACAAAACAAATGAAGATATAAGCAGGTTCTACTCTTGGTACAAGCTGGAATGAGCAGTTCCATTCACCTCAGAATTTTTGCAGTTAAAATAACCTTGCTTTAATTTGTAAAAATGCTTAGAAAGGCCTCTGACAGATGTTGTAAAGTATAACCAGTGGCATCTGGTGCCTCTGTTGTGAGTGAGCAGTGAATCCATTCCAAGTTTTAGTCTGAACTTTAAAGGAGGTATCCAAGATGCTAAAACTATTTTGGGCATATGGTTCAGAATTTGAGTAGTTTTTGACTAATAACTGGCTGAAAATTCACCTGCCACTACTAAATAAAGCTCCCATTATCCCTAACCATTGGGCATACTAGCTGGAGCCCATAACAATTAAAGTACAAAACATCTGAAGGGCTTTGTGTAGGGGACAGGTGGCCCAAATCAGGGTAGAATTGCCTTGGAATAAAACAAAGAGACTGTTGGGAAAATAAAGTTCCTTTGAGTTTGACAGGTGTTACTCAGACCCCATTTCATTTTATTTTCTGTTCTCTCCGTTCCCTGCATAAGCTGCATTGTAAGCCTCGCTAGGATTGGAATTTCTGTATTTTCAGAGCCAGCAGAGTAAGATAGGTTATAATGTGATTTATTAGATTCCCTGGTAGTGTGTTCCATCTGCCCTAGGCCAACATTCTGTTTCTCTCTCTTGCCAACCAGATGCTTTTAGAAAGCTAAAACATAGGACCTGTAAAGACGGTGGACTGCTTTGCTCTTTATCTCCAAGACCAGGTTATCAAGAAGCACACTGTCTCTGTACATGGAGGTTCTACTTAGCTATCTTGGAGAGTGCATAGCCTTTGACAGACTCATCTTCCATGAATTTGCCTAATCCTTCCTTAAAAAAAATAGACCCATCATACTGAATATATTAAAACAAGATTAAACAAAAAATGTTTATTATTTGTATTCAAACATTCACTCACAATGTAACTCTCATTTAATATATTTCAAATGCATTTAAAATACATCTACCTAAATCTCATGGACATTTTTTAACCTAACAAGTATTCATTCATTGCAAGCACATCTTTAATGGGCCTCTTTATTATGGTTTCAGAACTAAACAACAGATTGCACATCTTTTGATTTGGTATTATAAAAAGTAAGCAGACAGAACTGAATGAGAATTAACTTGAGTTCCTAGGGTAGAGAAGCAGAGAAGCATAACAAATAACAGATTATGTTCTTCTGCCTTTAATTTTAAAATATAATACTGACCTTCTTTAAAACAGATGCTATCTGCAGGAGCCAGATGTGTCTCTAAGCAAATTAGTTATAAGAAATACATCCAAGGACATGGCCATTTAAGGATCAATAAATTATTCATCTGTCATTTGTTATTGTGCAAGGCTTATGCTGACATCTTTGACATGAAGGAAAGTGTCTTCGTCCATAGTCATGGCATTAACAATTTAAGAGGGGTGTGTTTTTTTCTTTAAAAAACCCCCCTAAAATTGAAGTGGCTTGAAGAATTGCTGTTTATCACCACATACATATACACACCTTAATTATTCATGGGACATCCACTTAAAGAGCCCACACTCCATCATGTAAGTTGTGCAGAAAGAGGAAAAAGTTAGATCTCAGTTGCCTCTGTGCTGCACTTGAAGAAAGAACAGCTGTACAGAAGGTCTTGTGGTACTGATTTTTAGTGAACCATTCAAGAACACTTTGTTTATTAAATCCGTCCAAGGCAAGTTTTATTTTCTATAAGCAAAGCTCCTACTGGAATTTTTTTAGTGGGCTTAGTTGTAACATTTGGATGACCATATGGAACTCTTAGAGGCGTTGTGGGACCATGCAGCTATGAAATCTGATCACTATCTCCCCAGTGACAGCTGGAGCCTTTACACCATCAGAAAATTTTCAGACTTCTAATTTGTCATAACTACCTCCTGTGGAAAGGAAATATGTTATGTAGTCAGATGCAGGAATTTGACACTACATAACCAGAATTGTTGGCTTCCTTTCCTTCTTTTTTGCATTTGAGGTTCAAATGAATTGTTCAGGTGCATCTTGTGACTTCTTTATGGGTAAAATAAAACATTACAAAATTTTACACTCCTGTGAGAATGTTGTAAAATCATGGCTGATGGTTTTCAGCAGTTCTTCTAAAACACATATTTTTCAGATATGGATGGGAAATAAAAGAGTCTCTCCAATACCTTTGTTACATTCCATTAACAAAGTTGTCCACATTAATTTCAAGGTTAAAACATCTTAGATATCCTGGTCTGGGGTTGTTTGTCATGCTGCAGCTTTATATATGGATTCATATACATTTGAGAGGACAAATATTAGTAACATGCAATGGGTATGTAGATTTCTATATATGTTTCTGCTGATTAGCACAGCTTTCTATCATATGTATTATGTACGAAATATACAATATTGTGACTCACCCTCTGCAGTTTTATAATAATCATACTTCCATAGAAGTATCTACATTTATGGAAAATGTACTGTGAAAAGAATCATAACATCATGGAAGCATAGATTTAGAAGGGACCAGAGGCAATATAGTTCAACCAGTAGCCTGCACAAATATACAACTAAAGCTCTCCCCAAAGATAGCCATCCAAATTCTATTTAAAAACCTCCAAAAAATGGGACTCTTACAAACAAGCTCTTATAAACAAAAAGTTCTTCTTAATGTTCCTAATGTAATGTTTAGGTGGAATCTCTCAATCTCTCTCTCTCTCTCTGGTAATTTGAAGACATTGGTTCATGTACTTATTCTTGGGATAGCAGAAAACAACCTTGCTCTATTTTCTACATGACATCCTTCCAGGATGTCTATCATATCACCTCTCAATATTCTCTTCTCCAATATTTCACCTAATTACCCAGACAATCTTTTCCCATGGTGAAGTGTCAGACTCACAACACACACACACACAGGCCATTTCTGCACTACACTGTTATAGTGCTATTATTCCACTGTGGAATCCTGAGGTTTGCAGTTTGGGGGGGGGGCTTTAGAATTCTCAGCCAGAGAGCTCTTTGTCCTCAGTAAACTACAAAACCCAGAATTCCACAGGATATTAAAAGTGGAATAATAGCACAGTAACAATGTAGTGCGGAAATGGCCATAAACTAGGTGATGTGTAAGGTGGGTAATCTATGTTTTTTATATCCACAAAGGCTAGATTCACATGATTCTTCTCTCTTTCAAAAGGGATCATGACCACATAAATATTCCTATGCATGCAGGTAAGAAAAGGTAAAAATTTAGTTCCTTTGGTTTGTTGTTGCAGTTGCTGTTTTTACAGAACAACTTACTGAAATTTCCAATTTTTTTTTTAATTTGAGTGAAAAAAAACATGATATTTTCAATCAGTAAAACATGGGCGACAAACTGGCAGATTCAGCATCTGAGACAGAAGGCTTTTAATGTTTATTTCTCAAAATGTTGGCTTTAAATGTTGGCTTGTGAATTCAGCCATGTTTGTGGTACTGAAATAGGATTGCCAATCTCCCCTCCCCACTTTTAACAGGGTCATTATTGTTAACAGCTACATGGCAGGCAAGTACAATGTGGTTCCCTCATAATTTGTGTGCTTGTACCTATTGAACTGGCAAGTGCAGATGGTTGAGAATTTCATTTGATTTGTTTCTGATAGGAACAGATGAAATGTACACACTTTTATAAAATGGAAAGGATTTTTTTTTTTTAGATTCAAGAAATCAAAGATGGAAGAGAGTGAAACTGAACAGATTTGTCCATCTCTGTGTGCAGACTTCTACATGCCATATGTACTCACTAATTTTAACCAAGTTTATGATTACATGCAGGTATTTCCATAATATCAAAGACTAGATTGGCATGTACACCAGACCCATGAGTAATTGTTTCTTGTACTTTTCCCAAAATATGTGGTAAGTTCAATTCACACATTATGAGGCTCATTGTCAAGTATGGACCAGCTCTATGAATCTTGTTCATAATGAATCCTATTCATAAATGTCCTGCAAGATATCAAAAGCAAATCTGTATTTTGAAATGAAGCATTTGAGCACAAACTGGGGAGAAAAAAAATATGATATACTTGGGAAGATTCTCACAAGTTAGGCACTAAGGGTAGAGGATTATAGATGATTACTGGAAAGCATAAAATGGAGAATATTGTGAAGAAAATTTGACTAAAGTAAAACTGTCAGGACAAAATGGTTTGTACCCTAGTACCCAAAATACAAAAGAACACTTGGAAGATAATTGCTCACATTACCAGAAATGATAAAAGACTTTCCATTAAAAAGCAATGAGGGAAGACCGTGCCTAACCCTAGGAATAAGGAAAGAGACTGCAGGAATAGCATCATGCTATGTAGCAACCTGCCACCAACACTGAAATGGACAATAATGACAAATGGACACAAGGGATGAAACCCCAAACACACTGTGAAATGTTATCCTGGGCAGATGCTTAGTATATATTATCTAGCTTTGACAGATATCCAAGGCTTATGCTTTTCTACACTTTCACAGCTCAGTATGGTATTTTTTTTTAACTTAAGAACTATAGCTTAGACATTACTTTGTCCCTCTCTTTTACAGTAGCTATGGAAAGCAAATAGTACGCTTAACTATAAGCTTGAGAGCTCACAGTTAAAAAGCAAATTGTACAGGTTTTCTTTTCTTTTGTTTTAAAAACCCTCCTGATAGAAAGTGGCTAAGTCAGGAACTAGGGCACTGTAGTCCAGCAAAAAGAGCATCAATTCTTTCATCCATCCAAGAAACCCTGGAATTTTGTGTAGTTCTCCTACTTCTCAGTCCCAGTTCAGCCTTTTAATTTCTTTGGTGCACTATGGAACATTTTCTTGGGCATAAGATTCTAAATCCCATTCTTAGTCCCTAATAAAAAAGACCCATCAAATCAATAGGAACTTTAATAAGTCAACACTTACCATTAATTCAACAGGCCTATAGTAGTTGTTGTTGTTGTTGTTGTTGTTGTTGTTGTTGTTGTTGTTGTTGTTATTATTATTATTATTATTATTATTATTATTATTATTATTATTGTTGTTGTTGTTGTTGTTGTATGCCTTCAAGTCTTCCAACTTATGGTTCGTCCTAAAGCAAACTTATTGCGGGGTTTTCTCAGAGTGTGTAATGCACCCAAGGTCACCCAGTGCATTTCCACAGCTGAGCAGGGAATTGAACCTTGGTCTCCCAGGCCAATGCTCAAAACATTACATTACACTGGCTCACACATCTACTATAGCTGGGAGTAATAACTGGATTTAACTCCTTGTCTGTGAATTATAAGAAGGGATTTCATTTCAGACCTGCTGATTCATAGCCCTTAGCTTCCATCTTTCCATGGCATTGCCACCCACCCATCTCTGGATGTGAGCTTCTGCTTTTGTCTGAATGATCCGGGAAGGAACTTTATTCTTAGTCATTGAGCTTGTTTGAACTAAACTGGTTGCCAGCCTCTGGATCACTGATCACTATAGCTAATTGAGTTATGACTTACCAATCAGCATCTTGATCCTTTGACAGTGTAGGTTACAATTTAATAACATAGAACATGTTTTACAGATAGAAGGGCAATAAAAATGGTTTAGTATGTCTCGTTAAGAAATCAGGTAAAGTACTGTCGACTTCTACCTGAACTCCTTGAAAGTCTGAGTCCCAACAGGCAATACTGGCCAGAAATTAGAAAAGTTACTTTCTTACTGTTGCTGGTCATGCTAGATGGAAAACTTTGAGAATGGTAGTTCAAAAAGTAGCTCATTTTTTCTCCTCAAAGATCTGGACAAATGATAGGTGGGGCAGGACTCAACATTGCAGGCTCCCAGCCCTCCTCTTTCCTGCTGTTATTTTTGTGAGCAAAAAAAGTTGTTTATATCCCAAGACAGAAATTTATAGAACAGTAGTAGAGCAAAAACCACTGGAGAGAACTGGATATATTGATGTTCTTATTGACAAGCCAAACTTATAGAGTCATATTTGATTTGGCCAGTTTGTAATGGCCATTCAGTCAATTAAAAAATAATGGGCTGAAATCTTTATGATAGACTGCCAGCATGATGTCAATGCAATGAAAGTGGGAGGAAAGGGAGGGGGGTGGCAAGGCTTGGATCCCTATTTTCTGTTGATGAAGCATGATATTCATTGTGAAATTTGGAATTGTTTCTGTTTCTTTTCCTTTAATGGTAAATAATTTTTCACTGTAAATAACAAATTCTGGGAAAACTGAGGGGATAACTCTTTCTTCACACTGTGATGCCCTATTAAATCTGCTTGTCAAGATTGTACCTACACTACAGAGCTACAGCAGTTTGACACCAATTTAAATGTTATGGTTCCATCCTCAAAATTCCTGGGAATTGTAATTCTGCTTTCCTGAACTGCAGCACTAGGGATATCTCACTGACAATTCTAAATACGTACCCAGGATTCCTCAGGAAACAACCATGACAGTTGAAGTGGGATGGAATGGTACAATGTAGATTCTCTGGAACACTGGTTATTAGACATAGGCCATTTCCGCCCCATATTGTTATAGTGCTATTATTCCACTTTCAACATCCTATGGGATTCTGGGGTTTGTAGTTTACTGAGGCCAAAGAGGTCTCTGGCTGAGAATTCTAAATGCCTTTACCTAAACTACAAACATAGGATGTTGATAGTGGAATAACAGCACTATAATAGTGCAGTGCGAAAATGGTCCTAGAAGGAAAGCACTGAATTATACTGTACACATCCAAGAACCTGGGTTGTCAGGACCCATTCCCTCAGATTTCAAGACCAAAAATGGGAGGCAGGCCATATGATGTCACAGGAGTATTTGTTTTGTTTTGTTACAAAGGTGAGGTAGGCAGATGTTGGGACTGTTGTTGGGACAAGTGATTATAGAAATCTGAGTGGAATCTGGTAAAATGAGCCCAAAGCCTGATGAAAATCCATCTCACTAGGTCATATGGCAACCAAAAACTGGAGGGGTACACCTTTCCTTGGTGGCTTGGCAGATGGTAAAATGTGTGCTGAAGAAGTTGCTGCATTCCTGCTGGGCTCGCATTCCCACACAGGTTTATGTACAGTTCAGATCATACATAGGGAGTTTTTCCAGGCTTTGCATTGCTGTTGGGGCTTTTAGAAGTCTCACTGCTAGTCCTCAGTCCCAATATCATGGTCATCAGTGTTTGTGCAGCAAGAAAGCTCACAAGTTGTGACACTGCACATTGCTGCAAACGGCACATGTGCATGCACTTACAAGTCATCTCCCTGGTCCTCTCCTTTCATTCCTGGCTTTTCAGAGCACTGATATGTGCCCCAATGCAAGACACATAGAAACCCTGAGCCAATTACTTTGGCCTCAGCTGGAAGGTGGATGGCCAGCCTTAAAGCCACCGCACACACAAAAATCAAATTTCCATTGCCATTTCACTTCCCAGGGAAGCATGACAATTATTTGAAACTTTACTCAGTACTCTGGGACTTGGCAACCGAACAAAGAGCAGTTTGAGGAAGGCGTGAAGATACAAATTTGCATCAGGACTATAGCACCCAAAGAAAGAGTGAACCCTCCTCATTGTGTGTTGTAATGTTTCCAAGCTCTAATCTTGGAGTTCAGCTGATGACAAAGTTTAAGTGTGGCTTTTATAGTATATATAAACCTTATTAGGCCATGCAGATGTTGCAGACAGATATGCAGACATGATGAGAAAAGTGCTGTATATTTTTGAATATTTAATACACTTGGACTTGACTAGACACTGATAGAAGAAGCTTTAGAGAAAGAATTTCCTTTTATAAGGGAGAAGAGGGTACAAAAAGTGTTGTGAGATATAATTTAAATAGTGAGTGTGAGCCAGTTTTCCTTTGACTGGCAAGACACCAACTGGCTCTATTGGGAAAAGAATTAGAAGCTCAATATTTTTAAATTAATTATGCATGAGATAAAGACACAATTAGTCCCATTTTATTGCTATTGGCAGCTGGCCCTGGAAATTTTTAATAGCATCAGGGCAAAGTGGAAACTTTGAAGCACTAAGACAGCCTTTGTAGGAAAGGAGTCCCAGGAAGTCACATTGTAGATTAACACTGGCCCAGCATTTTGATATCTGTCTTTCTGTTGCTGTGGCAGTTGCCTATAGCACACATCATGGGAGGACATCCTTTAACTTCATTATCTATGCCTGACAATTGTATAATTTGAGCTGACTGGGCTTTCTAAGTATGTCCCTCAGTTTAATTTTGTCTCTGATAAAGTAGTTTACCAGTTGCAAGAACACAAAATTACCAGCAGTTCTGAGGAACTTGCTTAGGTTTCTCATAGAGCTAATCCACAGGACACTGATTTCCTCACCTCCCTTTTCCTCCATCTCTTTTACTTTACTATGGTTTTTGAGCTTATGGTATACATCACCTGATGGCAAAAGTCCACACTCTCATTCTTCCCATGCCTAGGGTGTATTCACACATAAATTACAGCAGTTGAATTTCATTTAAACTGCCATGACTCCATCCCATGATTTCTAGTTTGGTGAGATACTTAGGCCATCTTAGGTTTAGTACTGGAGTACTGTACTCAAGACCAGGGTTCAAATCCCCACTTAGCCACAGAAACCTACTGTCAGGAACTGAATTCACACACACAAATATAACAGTGCATAAACACTATTTATTAGGAGCGTGATACATCGTACAGGACTTCAGTGAGTGAACTGGAAGCAATTAGCAAGATTCAAAACATAAAAGGCAAAGAATACATCACCCAACCAAAAGCGACCTTGAAGTGTCTGGTGTAGCCTGGCTGCACTTATCACTACATTCTTAGCTTTGTTTGCCTAATGGTCTCTGGTCCTCATACCTTGTTACAAGCAAGCTGCTACTTAACTCCTACTACATATCCCATAACTAAAATATGGAGGGCTACCTGACATCCTGCTTATCCCAGAAAAAAATGAATTACACACAACATAGGAATTGATGAAGATGGGGAAAGTGGAAGGATGTGGGACATGGAAGAGAAAGAGGAAGAGGGGAGACAATAGTTGAAATGCAAATATGCAAGGTGGTAGTTAAACAGGGAGTGTTGAAACTGGTGATGCAGGAACAGTCATTTGAGCAGTCGGGCTAATCTCCGAAGAAGAATTCAAAGGAGCTGGTTTCAGTAAGCTGGAATGAAAAACAGGGTGAACAAATTTGTAAGTGTCAGGCAAAGAAAGTTCAAAGGTGACATTATTAATGGCCTCTTTGACTGGGAAAGGACTGTGCTATTTGGGGGAGTTTTTTGGAGGGGCTATCAGTGGCAATGTTTTTGGAGGAGAGGTAGACAAGATTCCTAGGCTTGTATGTAGGATTGGGGTGTCATTTTCGGTCTGCAAAGTGTTTGTGAGAAGCTTTTGAAACTTCAAGAATGGAACGCACTGATGCCCAAGTAGAAGAGATTTTTGTAATCCAAGAGGTGAGAGAGGTAGGTTGTGATGTAGAGAGGGTGGTGGGGAGTGCAGAAAAGGGCTTTGGGTTGATGCCAAAGACAACTTCAAAGGGAGTCTTGCCAGTGGAGTCGTGTAGAGCAAAGTTGTAAGCAAATTCAGCAAAAGGGAGAAGGAGTGCCCTGTTGTTTTGGTTAGAAGTAACAAAGCAGCACAAGTATTGTTCCAGGGTTTGATTTGTGCATTCAGTTTGTCCATCAGTTTGGAGATGGGCGCTGCTGAGTTTTTGAGAGATGCCAAGAAATTTAAGGAGTGAAGTCCAGAATTTGGAAGTGATTGTGGAAGGCAGTCCATGGAGTTTCCAGATGTTATTGATGAAGAGATTGGCTAGTTTTTCAGTGGTTGGCACCTTCTTTAGTGGAATAAAGTGAGACTGTTTGGAGAAATGATTGGTGACAACCCAAATGGTATGGAATCTGTGGGAGTTGGGCAGACCAACAATGAAATCCCATGAAATAGGTCAGGAGGGATCAGGAAGAGATTGGAGAAGTCCATGCGGTTTAGATGAAGAGGATTTGCAGGTGTTGCAAATGGGGCAGTTTTTAATGTATTCTTGGACTTGTTTTGTGAGACCTGGCCAGTGGAAAAGTCTCCTGATGGAATGTACAGTTTTCAGGAAGCCGAAGTGTCCAGCAGGTTTGGAATCATGGTATCTTTTCAAAATTTCGATTCGGCAAGCTGGTGGTATGTAGATTTTAGTTCTGATGAAAGCTAAGTCTTTAACCCAGGTGATTGAGTCTTTGTGTGTTTATAGCCAGGTGTCCATCTAGTAGGCAGATTTTAGAGAGTGTTCTTTGGCAACAGTAGAATTCAATAAACTAGTGGTGCAGCCTGAGTCAATTAAGGCCCTATATATTCGTAATTTCCCATCATTTCCTTGTAAGGTTACTGTAACATATACATGATGAGTTTGGGCTGTACTTACATTCGTGGACTAGTCAGGATCCCAATCATCACTATCTGAGTCAGATGTGGTCAGTGGGCTGTCCTTGCCATCGCAAGTTCCAGCAGCATTTCCGCCAGCAGGACATTTGATTGGCGGCTTTGGAGTGTCAGCTTTGCGGGATGCAGGCTGAGTGGTGGGGGTGCTCGACTTTTCTTCAGTGGGTTTCTTCGATCCCTGGCATTCACTGGCGATGTGGTCTTTTTCCCCACATTGGAAGCAGGTGCCTTCTTTGGGTCGTTTTTTCTTTTCTTCGCTGCTCAGGAAAGTGGTTTTTCAGGATGCTAGGGCTTGGTGACTGCTTTCTTGTGCTTGTCTTTGCCGGGCAAGGTGGACACTTTCCATGATGCTTTCCACTTCTCTGGCTAGTTTCATCCATCCCAGGAAACTGGCAGGATCTCTTTGGGTCAGACAGTGGTCTAGGATGGTGGGGTTTAATCCGTCTTGGAAAAATTGCTTGAGGATGTCATCTTTCCATTCTGGTACTTTAGTGAATAACTTTCTGAATGCTCAGGTGTATTCACCGATGGTTCCTTTTCCTTGGTGCAGTTTTCTCAGTTGGTATCTGGCTTGTTCTTGGAAGAAAGGATCCTCAAACCTTTCTCTAAGACGATGCATGAATAGCTGCAGGTCGGCTGTCTCTTCAGCTCGTGAGTTGAACAGGCTGGCAACCCACTCCACTGCTTCTCCTTTGAGGTGCTGGCTCAGGTATCTGACTCTGGCGGCATCGTCTGGGAAACTGTTCCCATAGTCGACCATATAATTAGAGACCATGTTGAGAAAGTATGTCAGGGTGGCTCCATCACCATTGTAAGTGGTTTTCAAATTCCAAAAAGGTCGGGGGTCCACTCACGGTGCTGGTATCCCAGGAGGTGCAGGTGCCATAGCTGCCGGAGCAGCTGCTGCTGCTGGAACCTGGGGTGGCGCACGCCCAACCTGAGGCACCAGGGGTCTCCAATTGTGCAGCTGAGCTCTCAGTTTAGAAATTTCTTCTCGCTGCTTTTCCACTTCTTCCCTGGCTAAAAGTTGTTCCATCAAGCTGGTCTCAACAATCGATGTGTCCCATCTTGTAGCCCGGCGACATTGTTGCAGAGCAGTTTCTGGTCTCTCTCCCCAGGCCCAGGTTTGGCCTCCGGTCGGGGTGGTTGGAGGAATCGAGGGCTGTGACTTGGGTGTCACATCAGGAAGTCAGCTCGTCTCTTTTGGCGATTCCATCGCCTGGAGCTTTGACAACTCCACCAGATGCTTCCTATTCTTGCAGCTCGTCTTCAGTTTTTTGATACACATTGTTATATTTTTACAGGAGTTCACTCACTCTGTCAGGAACTGAATTCACACACACAAATATTTATTCGGAGCGTGATACATTGTACAGGACTTTAGTGAGTGAACCGGAGGAAATTAGCAAGATTCAAAACATAAAAGGCAAAGAATACATCATCCCACCTGCAAGAGACCTTGAAGTGTCTGGTGTAGCCTGGCTGCGCTTATCACTACATTCCTAGCTTTGTTTACCTAATGATCTCTGGTTCTCATACCTTGTTACAAGCAAGCTGCTACTTAACTCCTACTACATATCTCATAACTAAAATATGGAGGGCTGACACCCACTGGGTGAACTTGGGCAAGTCATACTCTCTCAGCTTCAGAGGAAGGCAAAAGCAAAGGCAAACCCCCATCTGAACAAATCTTGCGAAGTAAACCCTGTGATAAGAGTTGCCATAAGTCAGGAACAACTCGAAGGCACACAGCAACAACAAACCCTAGGTATACAAAACAGCCACAGGATAGTCCTGATGCCCAGGGGCATGGAAGCACAGTCTAATAGTGTAGTGCATCACTGCTTAATTTTATCTTCAACAATGAATACACTTTAAGGTGCACTGCCATAAGTTGCCTATCTACAATATATCTGCCTAAATTTAATTTTGTCTAATGAAACTGATTAGTATTTAAGGTGCCTTGATTAGTCTTTATATAACTAGATTATATAAACTATAATTTGTATAACTAAATTATTTTCCTCCTCCTATGGAACTACTGTCCACTGATCCACCTCTAAGCAGATCTGCCTAATAGAATTGCCTAATGAGACTGAATAGTCATTAATGTACATTTCCACAAGTACTTTTCTCTGGGTGCTTAGAATAAAGTTGCCTGCTTTTTCTGATGTAAATATCCAATACAGGATGAATTTCAAAGAAGCCAAACTGGTACTCTGTGATTTGAAGATGATCTCAGTGGGGCTTCCTTGTAAGTGAGATACTTTCTTGCTACTGAAAATCAAGTTGCCTGTATCTGTGCTTTGTGCATTGCCTTTCATGATCCAATGCTATGTAAGTCTACATCTGCTTAATTAAACTGCCTAATGGAAATGATTCCTTTTTAAGAAGGTACTCTACCAAAACTCACTTGTCTGTACTACTTTTAAATCTATCTGCTTAATGAAATTGATCAGTCTTGATTATATACTTACAATCCAATCCACCACTGAATAAACATAAATATAACCATTTAGTTTATCTACCTAATGAAATTGGTGAGTCTTCTCTGTACTTACAATCCATGATATACTTCAACTCCAAATAAATATTAATAGAACATACTACTATAATATAACATATATAGAAAATATTACATATAGATTATGAATATAAATTGGTACTTTAAATATAAATACAAATATAAAGCCTGAATATAAGCCTTCCTGACAAAACTTTTTCTGGAAGCTGCCTTAGGTCCCACTTTGGAAGAAATTTATTAGATAATAAATTAAATAAATAAATAAATAAATAAATAAATAAATAAATAAATAAATTTTATTGATTTGTCTTCAACATATTCCTGTATTTTATGTTTGTACCAGCACATTCTGAGAGACAAAGTGGTGTAGGGGTTTGAGTGTTGCACTACAACACTGGAGAACAGAGTTAAAATCCTCACTTGGCCATGAAAGTCCACTGGTTGACCTTGGTCAAGTCACACTCTCTCAGTCTTATAGGAAGTATGGGCAAACTCTTCTGAACAAATCCAGCATGATAGGTTCACCTTAGGGTCACTGTAAGTCAAAATGACTTGAAGCACACAACAACAACAAACAAATGTGGCCTTTGACTGGCTGTCTACAGTCACTCTCAGACTAACAAAAAATATACAACTACTTCTTGGCAGCCAGCACAAGACTGGTTGGGAACATCTGAAACAAGTCTATATAAGACTACTGAGAATCATAGAATCATAGAGCTGGAAGAGACCACAGGGGCCATCCAGTCCAACCCCTTGCTATGCCAGCCTCTGCTTAAAAACCTCCAAAAAAGGAGACTCCACCACTCTCCAAGGCAGCATATTCCACTACCGAACAGCTCTGATGGTCAAGAAGTTCTTCCTGTTCAAGTGGAATCTCTTTTCCTGTGGCTTGAATCCACTGCTCCTTGTCTTAGTCTCTGGAGCAGCGGAGAACGAGCCCGCTCCCTCCTTGACATTACATCCCTTCAAATACTTAAACACGTTCCCTCTCAACCTTCTTTTCTGCACACTAAACATCTCTAGCTCCCTGAGCTGCTCCTTATAGGGCATGGCTTCCAGGTCTGAAGAGACAAGGTCCTTGTGTGAGATCTCTCAGCTTTCATGAGATCTTATATATCATGGTACCAACAATGTGCAGGAACAATCTCATGATAACAGGGCAGCCATTGCAAGAGTGCACTGCTCAGCCTATCTAGGACAGAGGAAGTGGAACCGATGCTCTGCCAGCTGTGCTCCTAGCAAATAGAACCCAGTACTGTTATGCATTAAATAGGGTTGCTAGACTGGAGAGGGCACCTGTAACTTTGATGGTTTTATAAAAGAAGGAATGCCACTAGGTGTTGCTTGTTACCTGGCCTTTCTCAGCATTAGAGTGTACATCAAAAGGATGCTGCTACAGGGTCCCATAGCATCTCATAGATTCCTACACTTGATTAAGCATTGCTTAAATTGTAGATTTTGGGGGGCAATTTCAATCACTGATAGTGCAATGACCACGAAAGTGAATTAGTGCAATTATAATGTCACAATTCAAGTCTATTACATTGTAATTATTGAACAGGATGCCAGCCTATATTTACTGTATTTATTTTGTTATTATTCATTTTTTACATTTGCACTCAGCTTTTATTCCAATGAGCTCAAGTTAAGGTCATGGATGTCCTCCTCACTTTAAAGTAAAGTAGGTGAGATTAAGAAAGAATGACAAGGCTGTGGCCATTTCTGCACTACACTGTTACAGTGCTATTATTCCACTTTCAACATCCTATTGAATCCTGGGGTTTGCAGTTTACGAAGCAGCATCTTTGGCCTCAGTAATCTACAAGCTCCAGAATGCCACAAGATGTTGAAAGTGGAATAATAACACTATAACAGTGTAGTGCAGAAATGGCCCAAGTTTTGGACCTGTCTTCTTCATGAGGAAAAAAAATGCTCAGGAAATGTTTTGTATATATCTGCCACATTCATTGCCCTCTCTTTTCTACCTTCACTTTCCCCTTCTCCTCCCTTGTACTTCTTATTGGGTATCATAGACTCATAGAATTGTAGAGCTGGAACAGGCCACAAAGGCCATTAAGTCAAAGACCCTACCATGCTGGAATACACCATCAAAGCATCACCTAGGACAAACCTCTCAAAACTCAAGCTCATAATTAGCAGGATCTAGTGCTAAGGTAAGAATATTCTCATTTTCGTGGCAACAGAATGCCTTGAACTTTATCTCTCAAATCCTCTTTTAACCAATACACTTACAAATGCATGCTTTACCAGTGAAAATGTGGAATCTGAAATGATTTATGGATTTTATACATTCCTTCAAATATATAATATTCCTGCATATTTCAGCAGTATTCTGTTTCACTTCCTTTCCTATCTCCTAAACTGATGTCAGCTCCAATACATACATTCATCACCTAAAGACAAAGGATATACACAATGTCAATTTTGTTCTCATGGAAATTTAGCATCTTTATTAGAAATAACCTCCACTTGTCTAAACAGGATTCTTACTCCCTGATAAATGAGTTTAGGATTGTAGACTTCATAAATGGCCTAAAACTGAGCCCAAATTTCTTCAATTAGGTAGCAACCTTATTTAGAAAGTATATCATCTTAAACCTACTTAAGGCCACTTCAAGTTTGCAGAAGACAGAAGCACCCTTAGCTTATGAATGGTGAACAGAAGTTTCTTTTGACACATATAGCAGGTCTAGTGAGGTTCTCCTAGGATTTTTTAAAATTAATTGGTGGAAATTAGTTTGTTTGATGTTTGACTGTCCAAATTATGACAGCCAATTCATTTTCTTCACCCCATCTCACTTTTCTCTCTGTCCCCCTTTTTCCTCTTTCTTTCCTCTTTTTCTGGTAGGAGAGATTAAATGTTGGCACTAGTCAAGACCTCCCTTCACTGTGGTCAAATTTTTATTGGACTAATTATCTGATAGCGCCAATGAAACTGATGACCTTAATCAATCAATCAAGCCATTAGTTAAGGAAGTAGGTTCAGCATTACAGTGTGAAAAGCTGGAAGAGAGATATGAGTTGAGTTAAAATTGGAAATAAAACTGCCATATATAAATGGTTATAATGATGATTTGTTATGTATTAGCAATTAGAATACAGGAATAGAAATGCATAAGGCCTTTATAAGCAGTAGTTTTTTCAGTAAAGTAAAAGATAAAAAATAAAGATAAAAAAAGTTCCAGAGAAATTTGAGGTTTTGAGAAAGGTTAAATACCTCTTAATTGGAAGATGCCTTATACCAAAAGAGACAAGTGGTCTCATCTAATGTTGTCAACACTGTTTGGCAGTGACTGTCCAGTTTCAGATTAGATTCTTTCCTATGCCTTCCCACAGTTACTAGAGGTTGAGGCCATGTCCACACTAGAGGCCATTAGCACATTATATTGTTATAATGGTGGCATCCCCATTTGCATGATGCCATCAGGTCAGGGATGCTCTTTTCCGCACTCTTCCCCCTTAAGTGGATGGGTAGTGGTATTGCCACCACCGTCCCTTTGGCATTACAGTGTCCGTGGCCACTCGCATGTCCTGCCTTTACCCTGTCCCACCTCCCCTGATTGGGTGGTGATTTTTCCCCCAGTAATTTTGGAAGCTGTACTAATGCAGCAGTGTTGTAACAGCATGACATGCCAGTACAGTACTGCACTTTTGGCCTATACTGTTTCAAAATGTATTAAAAAAATAAAAAGTTTTGACTCAAAGGAGACATTTAAAATAAATAAGAAGAGGTGAACAAAGCATTAAATGATGGAAGGTTCTTTATTACATTTTTTTTACTACATTCTTCTATTTTGATGTGGGCAGACATGGATAGTTCTCTGATAACTTCTTGCTTCTTAAGGTGGGAAGAAGGAAAAATAGTAAATTGAGAACTATACCTTCTGGAGGGATAAAACAAAAAAGCTGCAATAAGAGGTTGAAGTTGGGGGGCCACAGACCACACAAAAGCCTCCCCTCACACTGCAGAATCTCACTGTGTTCTAATTATACTTTATATACACCCTTATTATGTATACACTCACGCATCATTCTTCAGAGAACTTATATATGGTCTTAGGTAATTTTCCATACAGGTAGTACAAGAACCTGAACTACTTAACTTGTACCATGTGCCCTCAGTCTGATTTCCAAATCATCTTGGTGAAATGTCATAAAAATAAGATGGGTCCATGACAGTTACTCAAACTTTAGTGGTCTGAAGTCAAAACATGACATGGTGGATCTGAATGGAAGAAAATATTTCAAATTGCTCCCATTTTGATACGCTTGACATATTTAGACATAACAAACTGCATTGGGAAGACCTGGGTGAATACAATGAAAGAATCACAAAAGTTGTATTCTGGGAATACAGTGCCTACATTTTGCCCAGATTAACTGCTGAAACAAATACATATCATTGTGGGGTTGATATAAGTCTTACCAAAATGTACAGGAGCCATGGACAATTCAGTACTAGAGCTGGAGCATTGTTTATATACAGTATCATTTTATTGGCATGATACCTTATTAGATATCTAATTTAAGACTAGTAAGGAGTTAACTTTTTCCATTGGAAATCATAATATGTTTGCCATGTTACAAATCCAACATCACATTACAAACTTTGGAAGTGGGGATTCCATAATATGGTACCATTTCCCAAACTTGTGCACTATGATTTGCCTTTCTCTGTTAGTTTGTTTTCATAGAATCATAGAATCATAGAAATTCAGAGTTGGAAGAGACCACACAGGCCATCCAGTCCAACCCCCTGCCATGCAGGAACACCGTCAAATCAATCCCGACAGATGGCCATCAAGCCTCTGCTTAAAAACCTCCAAGGAAGGAGACTCCACTACACTCTGAGGCAGCAGATTCCACTGCCGGACAGCCCTGACTGTCAGGAAGTTCTTCCTGAGGTTCAGTGGAATCTCCTTTCCTGCAGCTTGAATCCATTGCTCCTTGTTCTGATCTCTGGAGTAGCAGAAAACAAGTCCCCTCCTTCCTCTACGTGACATCCCTTCAAATATTTAAACATGGCTATCATGTCCCCTCTTAACCTCCTCTTCTGCAGACTAAACATACCCAGCTCTCTAAGTCTATCCTCATAGGGCTTGGCTTCCAGGCCTCTCACCATTTTGGTCGCCCTCCTCTGGACTTGCACTATGTTTACTGTACTCAACACAATATGGAGGGGAAAGCAGCCACTGTGGTACAAGCAGAGGTTTTCCACTGATTAGTTCTTTTGGAAGACAGGCCAGTATAAAAGCTTTCAGTATAATTATTCCATACATACATATGTTGCAGCTAACATACAGATGCACAAAAATGGCATGGTTGCTGAGTCATGCATGTGCAGTAGACACAGAAAATATAAATATCGTCATAGTTGAAAGACTGAGGACAACAAGTCTCAAAAGATCAGAAAAGAGTCTCTGAAACTCTCAGGTTTTGTTCCAGTAAAAACTTTTTATTTTGGAGATCCCTATGACTTTTTTTTTTCATCCTGAAGTATTTCCTGGGAACTCCCAGCATTACCAAGAACTTTGTATTCCTACTTCTCAGGTCAATTTAAATTTTCCAAAATGAAATGTGTCTCTACTTGGTTATCTATTTGTGTTACTAGCCTGGAACTAGCCAAGATGGCCATCATCAGTAAACTTAGCTATTTTATCCAGGAAACAGATTCAACAGAGATCAAGTGAAGGAAAAAGGTATGTTTACACCAAGACAAATATATTTTAATGTTTAACTACTCTGATACTGCTAAAGCACTTTAGCTCTTTGACTATAACTTGCGAATAGTAATAAAGAAAGCCCAGTAGAAATTGGTGAAAATCAGTTTATGAGATCTTGCATGAATCAGAATGTGACATGTGATCAGTAGGAGAAGGAAGAAAACAAGGGAGACGAGAGTGAGAGATATTTCAGAATATTTCAGGAAGGGTATTTGACATCAAACCTGGGACATTTCAAAGAAGAGTTTGGATGCAGACCTGGAAATATGCAGGTAAAATCAAAACAAAGAACTGGAAACCCTATACATCCCTTCTGGAGGCACCCAACATTAAAGTCAGAGCTTGGAAAAGTTACATTTTTTGACTATAACTCCTAGACTGCAGCCCATCCTCCAGCCAGCATTGTCAGCATGCTAATTTGGGAGTTGTAATTTTGAGCATTGGACTATAAACCTTAAGACCAGGGTTCAGTTCCCCACTTGGCCATGGAAACCCACTGAGTGACCTTGGGCACATCATACACTTTCAGTCCCAGAAATCTCCATGATAGGTTTGCTTAGGGTCACCATAACTTAGAAACAATTTGAAGGCACACAACAACAACATTTAAAAAAAACAAAACAACAACAACAACAATACCCCCTTCCACCTTTTTAGGCTCTCATTAAAGTTCAGTCGATCAAAATCCAGGTTCATCACAGATTACAGAATTACAAACCTACTGGATTAAATTTGTGAATCAACTAATTTTGAATTTTGGCATTCTTACTTGGGACAAGCAGCTTAAAACAATTTTTAAAAACAAGAAAAAAAATCTCTTGATACTTATGTGGGTGTGTTTGCTGTTCATGGCAACATGCAGTGCTTTCTGGATTGCTTTGATTACACTGAGAAGTGGTTTAGCAAGAGGGAACAACGTTAGGATTCTAGTGACACAACAGGTTTTTGCCTTTCTCATCCTCACTTCTCACCCACCTACTGCTCTCCTTTTGTCACTATTTCTTCTCCAATTTTCAGCAAAGTATGGGAGGGAATTGGGGCAGGACTAATCTTTTTCACTTGACTTTTGTTTCCACTGGCCTTAATTAACCTCTCCCTAGGTTCATAAAATATGTGATTATAATTTTAAAAAAGAAAGTTCCTTCTTTACTCACCAGGAAGGTTTTTGTTTTTTTTAAATCTATTTGAAACCTGTTTCTTACTGCCTTAAGTACAATATTGCATATACCAGTGGCCGGGGCTGGGAATTTATCCCATATATCTCTTTTTTCTTTAGATGAAACAAAATTATTCTAATCCTTTATCATTTTCACTTTCTCTTTCCTTCCTTCCTTCCTTCCTTCCTTTCCTCCTCCTCCTCCTTCTTGTTATTGAGGTTGTGCTCACAGATGTGTCTGCTGCCAGTAGCCACTATAAATTGCTTAATACTGCATTAAGAGCATGGAGAAATTCAATTTATCCTATTTCATAGCATTTGTGATAAAAATACATGATGAAAACACTCAGTAATTTTCAGTAGCCAGATATATTCAGAAAATGTGGGCCCATTCACATTACACAATTTTATATTACACTTTAACTGTCTTGGCAACATCCCATGGTGTCCTGTGATTGGTAATTGGTAATTAAGGGTGCAACATTTAGAATTATCAGATAGAGAGCAATAGTGACTCACTACTGACCAGACTATAAGCCCTAGGATTCCTCAGGATGTTGCCATGGCAGTTAAAGCGGAATATAGCATTATATTTGTGCAATGTGAATGAGTCCCATATTTCAGGTATTTTTCTTGATACCCAGTGCTTTGTGCTGGTTAGAGTTCTAGAGACTAGTAAATATGATCAAATCCATTCCCAGCCATGTATCTTACCAGGTGAACATGGGCGAGTCACTACCTCTCAGCCCAAGCTACCTCAAAATATTGTTGGAAAAATAAAAATAGGGCAGCAGTGCTTTTGCTGATTTCAGAACCTTCAAGGAAAGATAAGAAAAGAAAATAGAAACACAAGATCCATGCTGGCTCAAAAGATCTATCTAATCCAACTTTCTGTTCATATAGGACTCAACTAATAGTCAAAGGAAAGCCTACCAGAAAAACATGAATGAAATTGCTGCTACTGTTTCACATCTCCCAGCAACAAAAGTATTGTTGTTATTGGTGTTGTTAGCTGCCATCAAGATGACTTTGAGTTATGGCAACACTATGAATAAGAGATTGCCAAATCACCCTATAATCAAGAGTTCAGCTCAGGTCTTGCAGACTCAGGGCTGTGGTTTCCTTCATTGAGTCTATGCATCTGTAATGCAGTCTATTGCAATCTACCTATTTTGCTACTGCTTTCTACCTTACCCAACATTATTGTCTTTTCTAGTAAGTCATATCTTCTTATGATATGTCTAAAGTACAGCAATCTTAGTTTAGTCATAAAATGTTGTAGTATGGAACATTCTTGTTCAAGTGTCAGCCAACACACCTTCTTCCAGAATACTCATTCCATTCCTCCTCCCCTGGCTGTTAATTCCATGGAGCAGATGCCATCAGACTATTTTTACAATTCTTCCCATGCCGAATTTTGTACTCCAGACAATCTTAGAATTCTCCCAAGTTTGCTCATTTTCTTGTGTGTATATGGTGCTATTTTGACTACATAAGGTTCCAAACTTGGAGAATGAATCCTTCACGAGTAGAGGGTGCCAGAATTTAGGTGCAAACAACCCATAGGACCTGCATCTCATATGCATGTCTTAAAGCCAGTACATAAGCAAAACTATGCAAGGACAAGTATGTAAGTAATATCTTGTTCTCATGAATGTTTTAATACGAAAGAGCCAAAGCTTAGTTCAGGATATTATGGCTCTACATCTATTAATTCAAAACTTTATGATATTGCACTGTCATAGGTTTGAATATTTGGTTGGTTGGTTGTTTGTTGATGGACTACAACTTCTGATTTCATTGATTATTGGAAAGATTGGGTTGATGAAAGTTGGAGTCCAAGAACATCTAAAGGAACAGATTCTCCCCACCCTCCCAATTAGTAATTCCATCTTGCATAATAAGTTACTGATCCATGAAAAGTGTTTATCAGTGCTTTAGTACTTACGTTGGCCTAGAATCCTGTATGGGAGTTATGCCTTCATAAGTGGGCTTAGGTATTTGGGAATTAGAACTGGTCAGTTTCATAACGTCCATATCCAATAGAGGGCTACTGTTAGGTTACTACATATCAGATCTGACAAAGTACCTGATGCATATTAGACATTGATGTGCTTTGCACAATGGTGCACATTGGTCCTGATACACATCACACACTCTTGCCAGTGTCCCTATAAGCATCTTTGCACCCTAACAGGGTTTCTTAATGCCTCTGCTACTTAGCAAAGTATACATAAAGTTATGTTATGTAAAAGGTGATACAGGATTCCAATGGTTTTATTTATAACACCAGACATTTGATACATTGAATCCCATGTTAAAGAATTTAAGATATTAGGAAGTTGATTGATCCTTTGGAAAGAACTACTATTAATACAAGTAGAAAATAATCTAGAGATGAAGATCTACACATCCACAGGATTTTGCATCATCTTGGGCATCACACCACCCTCAATGTGATGCCTGGAATCACTCTTATGGCTGACATCTTGTGTTATTTTTCATCTAAGCAAATGGGCCCTAAGAGATAAGACAAGCCTAGTCTTTCTCTCCCTCCAGGCTAGAATATGAGGATGAGCTACAGTGGTGGGACTAGTTAACATCAGTGACAAGACTCCAATCAACTTTAATACCTCTGGATTGTGGAACAAGACACACATCACAAGACACACATCACATTGCTGGTGGGTGGTCACAATCTTGGCTCTACTGCAGCTGCAACCTATTTTGTGAAACACAGTATTTGCGTAACACAGGAGTCTCAAAGGGAAACTTAGATAGTTGACTTCTGTGGTTGGTCCAAGTTTCCGAAATGTAACAGAAGAAGTTTGTCTTGGAACCGAGAAAAAAATAATGAGATTTAGCTTATCACACACTGTGTTCCTACCTTAAAGACAATATGCCACACTTTTTATACTGGCATTAACTCACTTGTTGCATTTTTATAAATCCCTTTTGCTAATCAGTATTTTGCAACGATCAGTGAATGACTCTGTATCATCATGCTATTCATATCTTCAAAGAATTCCAACATGTCAAACATGATCCTTGCCTTCCTGGAAAACTGATGAACATCATTAATCAAACTTTCATTGCTGAAATATTCCCACACTTGTTCCTGTGAAAGTAGCACAAAGAACTTTGTTTCAAGAGGATGGCAGGCTTTTTTTTTTTTTTTTTAAATAGAAGTTTCTTACTAGCATTCAGTTTTTGGATGTTTTAAATAGGAAAGTTATGTTTCATTCCTCAAGGATATCTTTCAAATTCAAGAAGCCAAAAATACATAGAAAACTGCCATTCCAAATTCATTTAGCACAGTTGGATGCCTGTTGTCTTAAGAGTACAACTTAGTAGATTTTGTTTTTTTAAAGGCCTTTAGGAAATATCTCAAGAAGTACACAGACACTTTAAATTGCCCATCAATTAGTTATGAAAAAATAAAGAGGAAGAACCTCAGCAGGCTGTATGCAAGATAATTTTTTTAAAAAAGTTGACTGGTGAGGATATTAAATCTGTATAAAATCTGATTAATGATATCCCAAATATGTGGAGGGAGATATTAATGATGATGATGATTTATTGTTTGTTGTTATTATTATTATTATTAGTAGTAGTAGTAGTAGTAGTGAGGATATATACAATATAACTATATGGTTGCTTACCGATGATTAGTTTGCAGCTAATAGCAGCAAGTAAATATGAAGGATGTTGTGTGTTTATGAATATCAAATTATCTGTGGATGCTTAATAGTCTAAACTAAAGCATATTGTATCTAAGCTAAGCATATTGTGTTGTTGTCTCTGAGACCTATGCTTTCAACTGGGATGTGAGGCAATAGTATGCATAAGCAGAGGTGCATTTGTCTAGTTTTGGAGACAAAATACTGAGCCTCAGATGAGGAGGAAAACACATGCAATGTATGATAAATGTTTTGAGTGGGACGATGGTATCTGTTTGAGCAGATGAAGGTGTAAAAGAATAGATATGGCTGAAAAGGGGCCTGAGAAATCAATGCATCTGGAATCCAAGCCCTATGAAGAATGGCTTAGAAAGCTGAGTATGTTTAGCTTGGAAAAGAGAAGAATGAGAGGTGATATATTAGCTATCAGACCCTGTGTGGTGTAATTGTTTGAGTGTTGAACTATGACCCTGGAGACAAAGGTCTGATTCCTCACTTAGTCATGGAAACCCACTGGGTGACCTTGGGCATGTCCACACGCTCAACTCCAGATAATCCTGTGATAGGGTCACCTTAGGGTCTTATGGTCTTATGGCCTTAGGGTTGCCATAAGTTGGAAATGGCTTGAAGGCACAGAACAACAACAACAATAGCTATATTGAAATATTTGAAAGGATGCCATGTAGAAGATGGATCAAGCTTGTTTTCTGCCACTCCAGAGACATCACAAACCAATGGATTCAAATGCTGAGAAAAGAGATTCCACCTAACATTAGGAAGAACTTTGTTGTTGTTGTGTACCTTCAAGTTGCTTCCACCTTATTGGTTCAAACCACTTCACCATGCTGACTCTTGGGAAGATGGTCATCCAATTTCTTTTTAAAATCCTCCAAAGAACCAAAGTCCACAACAAAGTAAGAAGAACTATTTGACTGTTAAAACCTGTTCAGGATTGGAATAGCTGTCTCTGAGTGTTGTGGGATTTGGCTTTTTGGAGGTTTGTAAAAAGAAATGGGATGACTATCTTTCAGAAATGCTTTAGTTGTACATTCCTGCATGGCAGGGGGCTGTATGAGATGGACTTTGCTGTTCCTTCCAGTTCTATGATTCTATGACATAAGCAAAGGATTATGGGTAATGAACACCAAATATTCCAGTGGGGTAGTAGCCATCAGCATCAACTTAGGGCCTTTCCAGTGTCCTTTCATCCTGGCATGGGGATGTGAGAGGAGTGGAACTGTGACAAAGCTTCTGCATGATGTTATTGTGGTCCCACTCCTCTCCCATCCCCAGGCCATGCAACTGAAGATTAAATCATTGACAGGTTTTCCCTGTCAATGACACACAATCCTGTCGCCATCCCACACTTACTTGTCCTGCAGAAGGGTAGGAAGCCTGATGGCAGTGCTTCCTGTCCCAGCACAGCCTAGGAAAGTACCTGGCAAGTCTATCCCGCTCCTTTCTGCAGGGAGCTGCTCCTGCTGAACTCCCTTCCCAGCAGAGAGCATGATGGGACCAGGTAGGGTGTGGAAAGAGCCTTAGAAAATGGAAGCCTAGTTGTATAAATCGCTACTAGCTTACATAGGGTGTCTTTAGCCAACCAAATAAATGTTTCATCTTGTGTTAATTTTTAGAATTTTTTTTATTCTTTTAAAGTTTGTTCTTCAGTAATTAGATTGGTAACAATCATGATATTCTCTTTTTATTTGATGTTTTCTGTTAGCACTTTGGGTTTATAGAAGTACTAGAAAGCTAAATCTTTTAGAAATTAAATTAAAATTATTTCTTGCTGCAACTAAAAAAAGGCCATGGCTGTAATTGCTTCTATGTATCATAGTATACCCATTAAACAATTCACATCAAAGCAACAACACATCTTTCTTCAGAGAGAGAGACTGCATACATTATGGTTTTTATTCTGTCAAAGAAAAGTAGTCAGAATACAGAGCCTTTACACACACACAAGGGCTCAAGACAAGCAGACCCCTGTGGCAAAGAATCCTCTGTGTGTGACAAACGATTGAACTAAGGTGTGTTTCCTGGCTCAGGTCATGGATTGGGAGTCTGTGGGAGTCTGCCCCTCCCTCCTCTGCTTTGCTGCTTTCACTGGCTGCACCACTGTGATGCTTCCCCTCCACCTGTCAGCCTCCTATCTATTCAATGTTACCTCTTAGATCAGATAGTGAACTGGGTGAACAGCCCCCTTCTGTTGCCTCTTCTTGCAAGGGTGACCACTTGCTATCTTCAGCTACCGATCCCTACTGGCCACTTCCTAGGCCATTTACCACTAGTTTTTTTAGCTCTTTATTTCTGCTGCCACTCATAGCACTGCCAATGCAAGGAAAGACAGCTATAGAGTTGCTGGATCTGATGTGTTGATGTGTGCCATATTTCAAGCAGTGAGAGGCCCTGGACATGTTCTGCCATTGCTTCAATTAGTTTCTCTTCCATCCTCTGCCGTTGATCCTACCCACAGAGCAAAGATAGCCAGTGGACTTGCCATCATGGGGGCAACAAATCCACTCAGTGCCTGAACTTCTATCTGAATGTTTCATGGACAGGTATGAGGATGCTATAGCAGCATCAGGAAGAAGAAGAAGATGGAGAAGGAGAAGAAGGGGGGGGAGAGCAGATGATGTGACAAGTGGATGGTCACTTACAAAAGAACATGATATGAGAAGAAGTTTAAGCAGGCATCATTTGTCATGCAAGTTGCACCTTCTCCAGCAACTATAGTACAGTCAGCCCTCCACTGTTGCGAGTTTCACTTTTGCAGATTTGATTATTCATGGATTATTTGCTGTCAGCTCTGCTGCTCCACTGTGCCATTTTTGACAGGGACTGCAAGCCTTGATAGACTGAGAAACTGTGAATGAGGCTTGTAAGTCTCTATTAAAAATGGTGTGGGGCAGCAGTGAGGTGGCAGTAAGCCCCACCAGCCACCCACTTCTGCCTTATGAAGGAACCCTGATGACTCAAAGGAATCCACCATGGGTTGAATATGGTGGTCATCCTTTTTTGTGTGTTAAATGTGGTTTGAGAGGGCCTGGAGTTATTGGCTTTTTATCACTTTCATGGGGGTCGTGTGCCCCTAACCCTAGTAAATGTGGAGGGATGACTGTAGTTGCTCCAGTCCTATCTGATTTTCTGTCTGGCTACCCTTTGTGGCAGCTGCACTTTTTTTGTTATTTGGAAAAATGTTATTTGCCATTCATGTTTTTGATTTCAATATTGCCTTCACTTAGGATTTTATGCTGCCAGCTCTCCATGTATGTTATTATTTTATTGTTAACTATTTTTAGAACATCATTAAGACTTATAAATAACAAACCAAACTCAGTTCAGGTGCTCTATATAGATTTATAGTTATTTTTAGTGGTTTTAAAAAAATAAATGAAGATGAAATAACATTAATTTTTTAAAAATTAAAGAATGATTAAATTTTTTTTAAAAAGTACTAAATTATCTCACAGTTTAAACATAAACAGTTTAAACACTCTGAGATATTGCAGATCCTTGCCATACGCACAGATTTGCCTAATCTTTATAATGATATATCTCAGGGTGTTAGTATTTGTAGGGTAAAAAGGCATGTCTGTGAGTATGAGTAGCCTTTCATTTGTTCATTGTTTAAGTGCTTGTAGATAGTCAGGAATGTCTTGTTCCTTAGTTATAATGAAGAAGGTTCAATAGCAATCTGAGGCCTTTTCCACATTTAATTTTTAAAATGGGGCAGTGCATCTTCCAGCGAGGACATTTGCACTTGGGGGCAAACTGGGTCCGGACTACTTAATGTATGTCCGGACATCAGCCCGCTCCAGAACGACCAGAACTGGTGGTTCCCCATGCTATTGAAAGACCGATTAAAAGAGGACTTTCAATAGCCCGGTGTGCCACAGTCCGTCGCTGCGCTAATGTGTAGATCTGCAGGCTCTCGCAAGTGTGAGGCTGCAGATCTTCTGGGGGTGGGCTTCCGGCTAGCGAGCTTCTCCGGTTGGTGAAGAGCCTCCACCAACCAGAAGCCTCCATTTTTGTCCTCGGAGAGTGTGTAGCACGGGTGTGCGCTGCTCTGGATCAGTGTGGATTGTCGGGGGGGGAGCGTGCCAGTCCGGTGAGTAATGGACTGCCCCGTTCCCCCAAGTGTGGGAAAGCCCTGAGGTAGAGTTTGGGTTTGGTCTCACTCATCAATTGAATAATTACCAAAAAGTGGTCAATAAAGTCATTAATCAGAATACATTCAGGTTTGTAAAACTAACTTATTTTTCATAGAAAAACATTTCCCCTATCAGTATGCTTGCTCCAAAGAGCAATAGGGCACTGTAATGCCTGGAGACATATAGCAACTTATCCTTTGTGCATCACTGCAAAACAGCATCTTCTTTTGACATTACTGCAACTGGTCTGTATTATCCCCTTTCTTTAAAGTTGTCTACGTGTACAGAATGGAATGCAGAACTGATGACAGAATGGTTATCAAGAGGTTGGTTGTCTTCAGTTATTCCAGTAGCAAGATAAGTCTTTTGAGGTAATAAGATTTAAAATGGTTTGAAAGATATTGTAATCCAAAGCTGAAATCGTCACCTAATCCAATGTATTCATATCAAAACAGGGAACTTCATGGTAGATTGAAGAGAATGACCTCAGTAGCTATAAATCAAAACTCATGCCTGAATTAGGCCTACAAGAAAAGACAGCACTGTTCACCTGCTATACCTCAGTTCTCTTTTGGCAAACACTGGAGGATATTAGCTCTGTTAAGCTTACAGAAGATCAGTTTTCTGATGGCTGGGTTAAACGTGGAATTGCTCAAGCAAGACAAATACATTTGATAGCCACCTGTTGTGAGAGAAGTCCAACACATCTTTAATACATTTGCACAAGGACCCTAAAATTTTGCTGCTACCTTAGATGATATTTGATGATTTAGAGTATTTCTGTACAAGAAGTTAATATATAACCCGGCAGATATAAAGCACTGTCTCTGAAGGTTATAGACGGCAGCACGATTCAGCCTGTTATGTCACTCTGCATCCAATTTGACAATGTCAACAATTTGAACAGAACCATTTTTGAAGCACTAATCCAATGAAAGACTTTATAGTACCAATCCAAAGAGGTAAAGTCAGTTCAATAAATAGTGATGGGTAATAAATTTCTGGAAACTACTTATTATCCTCCTTTAAACTACCTGCTAATCAAAGGGGTCAGTTCTCTCCATCTAACCAAAACAACTTCTGGATGATTCTTTCATTAGCCCTACCCAACATCAGGAATAATGTGATATCACATTCCAAAACATATGGAGGCAATGCAGCTGTGGAAGGGTCTACATTTGCCTGTATACTGCAGCCTGAAGGAAAAGAACGTGCTGCAATTCAGATAAATATCACCTATACAATTCTGGGATCCAAATTTGCTCTGTTCCTTCTAAATAGAAGAGTCTTGGTTGTCTTTTCCACCAAGACATTGCATACATTTTTAGTTATTTGATTGCTTCCGGAATTCCTTGTGTATGAGTATAATGGATTTTCTTAAAAGAAATGAGTATATGAAGGAGGAGGAGGAGGAGGAGGAGCAGCAGCAGCAGCAGCAACAACAACAACAAAACAAATCATCATTTTGTAGGGAAATATAAGATTCCTTGATTGGTTTATTGATTTATCCAACTTCTTGGGCCTACCACATGATGAACCACTGATGAAATCCATCTAGTGAAGAATCTAATAATTACTTGGGGGGAAAAAAGGCTACCACATGTTTATCCTGCATACTTAATATAACTAGATTAAGTTGTTAATGAAAAAAAAAGCCCTCATTATCTGCAAAGCCTTGCCCTCCTAATCTTCAAAGTTCTCTCACACACCATCACATAAGCATACATATGATTCCATGTTCACAGAAATACAGCAGAAACGTAATCACCAGGCCCCCTTTGAGCAACGTAATCACCTTTGAGCAAACTTCCATACTATCCTTCTTAACTTCTTATTTGTGTGTTTTTTTCCCCTCCAAGCCTCAGTCAGTTTCCAAAATTACCAGTCCCTTGAGCATATTGCCAGTTTGGGCAAGAACAGATGTAATATTAATACTTAATTAAGCCTGCAATCCTATACATATTTTTTTGAAGTAAGCCCCATGTTTCACAATGGAGTCTCTGAGCTGACATACATAGAGTTGCATGGTACACCTGTGATCATATACATGTATGTACAGAAGAAAGTCCCACTGAAAAAAATACTTTCTTTTAAGTAGCTATTCATGTGTGTGTGTGTGTGTGTGAGATGTGTGTGTGTGTGTGTGTGTGTGAGAGAGAGAGAGAGAGAGAGAGAATCTACCTATCTACCTATCTATCTATCTTCATAATTTCTACATGCATATAGAGGGCTTGGGTTCCAGTTTAAGATACATTTGGAAATGAATATATATACTACTGAGCATTATAGTTTGAAATTTATAACAGTATTTGTTGACTCTTACATGTAATAAATTATATATTTTCACACAGAGAATTGTTTTAAAAAATAGTAAAATCCCACAGGCATTAGGTAAGTGCTTCCATCATGTTAGAACAGTTGTAGTTAATAAAGCTGTATTCCCAGCCACAAAGGGCTTTTAGGCTATTTCTCACTTGGATTACTTTGCTTTGTGGGTTTTAAAGATTTAGTCATTGGTATGGAGAATTCAAAACCAATGTTAAAACAAACCTGTGCAATACTCACATCAAATATTTAGGTCTGAATGCCTGATGTTACATCGAGACTTGTAGTTATATTTCTTCAATGAAAAGGAACACAACAGCAATGACAATATAGATCGTATCAGAACCTTAACATAAAGCATTAAGTGCCATCGCTTTCCTCAGCATCTGCTTCATTTGGCTCTGTTGCACACAGAGAGAACGAAATCCTTCATTGCGCTATGTATGAGATAATTATATCAAGAGTATCTTCCTAAGGCAGCAAGCAGTGAATTATACTGGTTAGAACTCCTGTTATGTCCCCTAGTGTGTGTGATATTTTTACTGAAGTGCTAATTTGGAAGTCCAAAGACAACCCTTTCTAATGCCCATCATTACCCCAAATGGCCATCCCACATGTAAATTAGTGACATTCTAGCAATTATAATGATTTGAAATCAGGAGAACAAAAATTTGGTGTCACAGTTCACTTTGTAAACTAAACTAAAAAAAAAATAGAATTACTGTATGTGCTAAAAAGAATGCAGGCGGGGGGGAACACATCACTATACAATCTCTTCTCTAATATCTCTGCTGTTAACTTAAAAAAAAAAACCCTAAAGATACCTAGGATTAAATTTGGCATACAAACCATGTGCTATAAGGAGGAATTAAATCATAAGAGGATTTGTATATTAATTTGAGTGAAAATTGGAATTATGGCCAAAGAGTTGATGCTAACAGTTAACAAATCAGTTGCATCATGGCTGAATTTCCAATATTAGACCCTATTCTTTACTGTCTGTCTGAAAACCAAGATTTATTCACAAATAAGCTGTTGTGAAAGACTCAAGATGATGATGATGATGATGATGATGATGATGATGATGTTATTTGCTACACTGGTGTAACTGCACCAGTATAGCTGGTGGCAATGAGAAGAAAAGGCCATGGGAACAATGATCATGAAATACAGAAGGCATTGGAAAAATTGGCTGTGTTCAGAGCTAGAAGATTGTCTGTTTCCTCTTAGCACTATGTATCTTCAGAAACATAGTAATGTATACACTTGTCTAATGTACTAATGGACTCTGGCCTATTTGAAACTTCCAGACATCTTTATTTTAAAACAACAAAAACCTAAATTTCAAGATGATTTCCATAATTTTTTTAGAATGAAACACATTTTTAGTAATTATATGGAGCTTCTCAAACTTGATGTAATTGAAGGCCTCACTGTATTGGTATCTGGCCCTCTGACCAAGGTAACATTTAATAGAGTTACAAACTTGGTGGATCAGGGAAGTGCTGTGGATGTAGTATATCTAAAGATCCAGTCCATCCTTGAACCAATGGGTGTTTTAGAGAATTAACTGTAAATCTGCTTAACAAATGCAACTTAAAAATACATAGAAGTATTCATATGTGTTAAAATATTCCTTTATGTCAAGTATAACCTCTGTTGCATGTACTGTTATCAAACTGAGTTTTTGCTTAACACAATGAAGAAACATAATATTCTGATCAAGTTCTTTTGAGATCAAAGCTTGAACACCATCAAATGTGCCTTTCATGACAGATGCTCCATCATGTGACTGAACAATTTGTTCGTCAAAATTTAACTATAAGCCAATCAATATAGACAAATGTCATATTTCGAGTACTTTGTGAACAAACCTCTAAACACCACCTTTGTTTGTTTGGTTTCATAGAAATATAATAGGTTTTGTATGATACAACTGCATTCAACTACACTTTAAAAAAATGCTTTTGTTCTTCCAGAAAGTCATGCATTCAGCAGGATTCTCTGATCTTCCATGCATGATTTTCAAATGGTTAGAAAAGTTAACAAGTGGCTGGAAGAGAATTTTGGAAGCAATTCACATCCATCAATTGAGGCTCATGTGCTGTCTGAAGCCAACCAGAGTTCTGTGGAGTTTCTTATGTTTACGTGTTTATCTTATCATACTATTTTTCAAATTAATCTGATTTCTCTGTTATGAAGGTCTATCTCTACCCAATATCCTTGTGAATATACAGTCCAAAAACCATAAACACCCTCTGAGTCAGGTTGCTTTGCTCAAACACATGTTAGTGCAGGATGATCAGAAAAATGAGACGGAATATATTTATGTACAACATGGTTGGTGGCTGACTATACTTCTCTTTTCAAGTAAGCTCCCCCAATATATAAAATTTTCATATGTTATACCTTTTATAAGCAGCTGATCAAAGTAGTCATAGGAATCTGATTCACAAAGAGTTTGAATTAGTCATACATGGACCTTCTATCTGTTTTATGGTTTGTTTATAGATATATATTTCATTATTTTTAATTATTAAAGATAAAGTAATTGGATGTTTGCATCTAACATCAAAAGTATTATGTGGAAAAGGTAAACTGTATTTTTCTCCTGGGTGTTTTTAATGTTCTGATAGTTTATCAGAGAAAAAGTATTGTACATTTGTGCTTCTGTGCAGAAAGGCAAAGAACGTTAAGTTTAAAATATGCACTATAAAATGTTTTCTTACTAGAGGACAAGCAAATACAGTTATCAAAGACCTTATCTCCTCTAACTTAACCACAAAATAGTTTTTCTTCTGTACCTAATAAAGGTCAGAACTACTGAGAGCTTTCTTTTTATGCCTATACTGTGATTCTTGATAATTCCATCATATGCTAGAAAGCAGAAAAACAATGAAAGTACATGTGTCAAAAGATATTGTAGTAAAGAGGATAATTTCAGCAATTTCTACAATGTCCAGATTTTACTGCTTCTTCTGATCATTGCATCAGATGACACTGACATAATATGCGCAATGACATAAGATGTCATAAGATTTAATTTCCTTAGTTACCACATAACAAATACTTTTTGCCAAGTGGGATGGCAATCTAATTTTCTTGTGCTTCAGAAATGGTCGCTATATGAAGAATCCATAGATGGTGCTTTCAAAGTAACTATTTGAGAGGTTACTATGTAATTTCTGGTGGCTTTTTTTAAAAAGTAAATTATATGCATTAAAATGGTCTCCATTCAAGCTGACATGCTGATTTCCATCTGAAATATTGAGTTGTTGCTTTTGCTTTCCCCCCCTTCTTTCAATAATTTCCAGTTGAGAACAAACTTTTATAATGCCCTGAAGCAAAAATACAGCATCTTACAAGGGACCTCAAATATTTGCAAAATTGGTCATATCATTTTGAAGACAATTGTTTTATAACTACTTTATAAATCATATTTAACTCATCTCCCCATAACAAAACACTTACTTTCTGACAATATTACAATCTCCAAAAGTACCCAAAGCTAGCTATTTTATTGGACAGAAATGTCACTTTTGGAGAGTTAGGCCATTTCCGCACTACACTATTAAAGTGCTGTTATTCCACTTTCAACATCCTATGGAATCCTGTGGTCTGCAGTTTAGGGAGGGGCATTTAGAATTCTCAGCCAGAGAGCTCTTTGGCCTCAGTAAACTACAAACTCCAGAATTCCACAGGATGTTAAAAAAGTGAAATAATAGCACTAGTGTAGTGAGGAAATGGCCTTAGTAGTATAGTATATTAATCATTGTATGCATTTTCAAAACATTATATTCATTACTTTTTGAAGAGTTGCATGAAATAAGGTGGATTTTACAGAAGCCTTTTGGACATGGAATGTTATATCATGCTGTGAACAAGATTTTCTCACTGATCTTAAATTCAGCTGAAGCCTATTTGCTTAACTTATTCAAATAAATATAAATTACACAAGTAAGTATCAAGTACTTACACAACTAATTTTAAAAATCCAAATATGCATATGTAAAAGAGTAACCAAAAGGATACTCAATCAAGTGGCATTAGGTTAGATCCAGAATGAGTTACTTGTCTAGTCCCATCAGAGCCAATAGGAAATTAACAATGAATAAGTTATTCTATTTATTTCAGTGGGAGTCAAGTATGAGTAATTTCAACTTGAACTCACCAACTGAAACCTTTGAAAGAGAATATGGCAAAAAAGCAAGTCATAATGTATACATAGATCTAATGTTCAACAACCACTTCATGTGTTCTGTACCACTATGTAGTTCCCATAGGACTTTAATTTCACCAGCAATCCATATTTCCTTATGTGATCAACAGGTATCTCAAATACACCTATTATTCAAGACACAAGTTTCATAGATTTTGTTCTGCGTATCTATAATTCACTATACAGAATGCGTGCATTCATACTCAGATTAAGACCTTACTCTTCTATATAGGATGACCTGTACCACACATGAATAAAAGCGAAAGTGAAATTTGATGTAAGAGGTCAATACTTGAACCAAATTAATGGAACTCTTTGATAGTTAACCTAGAAAATATGAAAGCTGTTGCTTAGAGTTTCTTTCCTAAAGTTCCTCTTTTCCCATACACTTTTCCTTAGTCCCTGTACTTTTCAAATCTCTGTGTGTGAACTATGGAAAATGATATGTTGTAGGAGCATTACCTACTGCTGATTAAAAAGATGGGTTACTCTCTCTAGTAACAGGATTCTTTCTGGTGTTATTTCTCTCAATTTTTAAGGAATATTTTTTTAAAAAAAATACATTTGAAAATAATACACATTTCCCAAATGGATAAAAAGCAGCTTTTAAAAAAATAGTTAACTGCTTCCCTAGCTTTTTCTTTGCTATAGGTAACTTGTTACAGACAATATTAAACAGTAATAAACATATTTCACTCATATAGCCACTTCATAAAAATTGAGAACTTAAGTAAGGTAACTTGGCAAGTAAAGTGGTATTAAAGTGGTATTAAAGTACAGTGTGAATGAAAGAATTGTAGGAGTATGGCATTTTGGAATGTAAGTGATCATGAAGGATCCTTAACACAAGATATTAAACCAGAAAGAGGTGTTTTGTTTTTTGCCTATATATATGTGTGTGTATGCATGTGTGTATATATTTTGTGTTTCCATACACACACACATCAAATCAAATTCACATTACATAATCAAATTCACAAAATACATACAAACATATTTGTTATGTGAAATTCATTACATTTTGATTTCATTTACATGAATCATTTTCATTACATTTAACACATGCAAAGAGGGATTTGCAACTTTTCAGCCACATTGCCTTTACAATGTGGGAACTACACAACATAACTCATGATCATTCTAAGAGTATTTATTTATTTAATGCCATACCTCTCTGACGACAAGGGAATGTACAGCAGTCAAAAGGGCATGATGTGATGACGACTAGGCCTATAACACACAGTTGTTTGATACTGGAGTCTGGTGAAGTTTGCTACCCCACCTTGCCCCAAGCTTTTAAAATTCATTGTCATTTTGTTTTAATGTTAAATGCAGCTAAGAATGAAGCCTTTAATTTTATTTAATTTTATTTTGTGAACTGCCCTAGAAAATAATGCACATTTAAAAAAAAAACTCTGATACATAAATCTTAGAAATAAATGAGGAAATAAAAAGAAAAGAGATAATTAGTAACTCAATGAAGAAACAGAAAAGTAGTCCCACAGCTAGCAATGACTAAAGCTTTCTGATGCTGAATTGCCCTCCTTCCTGTTCGCCTGCCTGTCTCAATGGCTAGGACCACCTGCAAGTTTGAGAGTGTAGTCCCCTGTCTTAATCTGAGCAATATTTGACCTCTTTACAAAGTCTGCCAACAAGCGTGTTAAAACATAAGGATTTTTTCCCGGTGGCGACTTGGACATCTGCCTCTTAGGAACAAGCTGAAAACCACCAACTCATTTTACAGAGACCAACCACACACCTGTTAAACACTAATAACTTACATTTAGCATTGACCTAAAGACCTAAGCCGGATGTCAAGTTGTGACCCAAAGGAGCAAGGTTTCAGATCCTGTTACCAATCCCTTGAGCCATCAGTTCCACTGGGGTGGTTCCCTTGCTTTCCTAAAAAAATCTACATGTGCTAAACAAAGGAATAAAGAGCTGTGAATACGGCAGTGTTTAAACAGCTACATTTTTGGAAATGTATGGGGATGTTAGGTTTTTTTCCCAAATCTACATATTTTATAAACATAGTAATACATAACATCTTGCAAACATATGTTGGATAACGGAGTGCACCCAAGAATTTCAGAAGAAAATCAGTCTGTATAGCAAAGCCTTTGATTGCATAGGTCATGAAAACCTATGGATTGCTCTGTGAAGGAATAGTGCTTTATGTTCTTTATATATATATATGGGGTTTGTAGTGCTTTATGTTATTTTTATAATGATTTATAGGGGTTGATGTTCAGTGGCTAAGTTTAATTTCTTCAGAAATACAAGAGGTTTGTAGAGAAGAAGAAGTGAAAGCAAATTTGGAAATGTAAATAAGCCGGGCTGGGGCATGAGTTCGAGGAAGTAGGAATGCATACTCAGAAACCGGTTGAAGCAGAGGTAGAAATAATATTGAAGCTAAAGCAGTAGTGGGGAAGCAGAGCAGAGAGGAACAAAAAGGCCAAAAGAAGAAATTAAAGAAAGAATTGAGAAGCAGCCAAATAGCCAGAACATAAGGATTAGTCGGTCGAAGAACAATTTTTAACTGGGGAGGGGGATCTTTCCAGTTGGACTGTGCAAAGAATTGCTTGACTGAAACCCAAGAGGAAAATAACAGGAAAAATATAAGACCTATATTCTTTAAAGACTGTGATTACATAGGCTTAGAGGAATCAATTTATGCATTACTTCATTTCCTTATTGCTTAATTTGGATCTGCTGCAAAGTGAAACAAACTATTTTTAAAACAATTGGAGATATAATCATGAACTCCAATAGTAGAAGTTTTGTTTGTTTTTATAACAGACTAGTAATTTTTTTGAAAAAGTTTATTATTGCTGTGATTTGTACTTACTGGATGCCCACTCCGTGCTTAATACCTTGTTGTTGCTGCTGCTGCTGCTGTTGTTGTTGTGTGCCTTCAAGACATTTCCAACTTATGGTGACCTAAAGTGAACTTATCATGGAGTTTTCTGAGACTGACAATGTGTGACAGTGGGTTTCCATGGCCAAATGGGAATTGATTCCTGGTCTCCAGGGCCATAGTCTAATGCTCAAACCACTACACCACCCTCTCTCTAAACCCTTACCAATTTACAAAAAAGAGGTTTCAGTTGTGAAATAAAAAGGTCGGCAGCTCTATTGGTGGAACCAGATTAACGAATAGAAAGGAGTAAGTGTGCAATTGCAAAAAAGTACAGATACTATTTTAGTCATTTTACGTCCTTCTCATGAGTCATGGTGAGGCAGAACCTTTACATACTCTAAAAGAAATGGGTGTACCACAACATTAGATTGTCCTGATGTACAACCATACTCAGAAAAAGGGGCTATTCTCAGGAAAGAATATGGATGGGTTCTAATTAGCAAGGGGGTCAGGTAAGGTAGCATTTTATCACCCTATCTGTTTGATTGATACACTGAGGTCATTTCCACACGGGGTATTTAAAATGGTGCAGTGCGTACTCCATGGAGGATGTCTGCACCTTGGAGAGGACTGGGTTCAGACTACTTACCGTAGATCTGCACCTCAGTCTGCTCCGGAACGATCCCAAGTGGTCCTCCAGCGTGCTTTTGAAAGACCTGATTTTTCTGGTCTTTCAAAAGCACGGAGCGCGCCACTGCAAGCCTGCTCCCTTGTGCAGATTTGCAGGCTCGCACCAATGCAAGCCTGCGATCTGCTGAGGGCGGGCTTTAGGCTGGCGAGCTTCACCGGTTGGTCAAGACCCATAATCAACTGGAAGCCACCATTTCGGATGCCAGAGCAGTGCGGAGTGATGACCACGCACTGCTCCTCCTCACCCGGGACCGGACTGGACCGCCAGAAGATCCAGTAAGTAGCGGTGCGGGGTGATTCCCTCACCCTGTGCAGAAATGGCCTGAGTGTTGTATGGAAAGCTTAATTAGTAAGGAAACATGTAACTAGAAGAAGGGACGCAAAAAATACACAGGTAACACCCCACAACTAGCAGAAAATATAGCAAAGACATGGGATGACTTTGCACTATCAGGCAAGATAATGCAAAGGCATTATTAGCCAAACATTAGGAAAACAAAAATAATAAGCACAGATGATTATATCTTTAAATTGGAGAATGAAGACATCCAAGTAGTTAAAGGTCTTCTATACCTTGCCCGGGTTATTAATCAAAATGGAGAATGTTGTCAATAAATCAGAATAAGACTAGGACTCAGAAGGGCAGCTATGAAGAAACCAGAAAAGATCCTCAAGGATAAAGATAATCGATTATCAAAATCAGAATTATCAATGCCATACTATTGCCAGATTCTATGAAAGCTTGGCAGTGAAGAAAATTGTCAGGAAAAAAACTCATTTGAAATATTGTATTGGAAGAGAGTTCTGTGGATACTATGGACTGCTGAAAAGACAATTAAATAGGTCATGAAGCAACTCAAGCCTGAACTATCCTTAGAAGCCAAAATGACTAAACTAAAACTGTTGTACTTTGGACATATCATGAGACAACATGACTCATTAGAAAAGACTCAGCAATTGGAAAGCAGTAGGAAAAGAGGCAGTCACATTACAGGTGGATTGGCCAAATTGTTGTACTGTTACCAAATTGTTATATGGCATCCCGGGATTTGCAGTTTAGGAAAGGGCCTTATGTTGAAAGTGGAATAATAGCACTATAACAGTCTAGTGAGGAAATGGTTCTAGTCTAGCACTCAAGCTACTACATCATACTGGGTCACTGCCATCCTCACTGATATGTAAGATGTCGTACATATCTCTAGCTTATTATTTCTAACCTTGGGTTAAATATGCTGCATTAAATATGTATAGTACAAATGTACCTCCTTTTATTTATTTATTTTTATACTTGTACAACTAAGAAATCAGGGTCCAATATGGTTTGGGACCACTGTGCATTGATAGAGGACATGTGAACTTTCTTTCCACTGCTGCTTTTCCCCTTAATTTCCCCCATCAACTTATACATATTAGGAAGAAACCACCATGTAGTTTAGCCCCCCTTTTTTTAGTGACTTCCATATTACTAGCATATATATTTCCTTGTATGAGACACAGATTAATGCCAGAAATACTGCATGACCAACAGATACCAACTCAGTGCTGATAATCTTTCACTCAAAGTTCAAACAAAATGTGCATACAACATAGATAGGGAATGTTGTTGTTGTTACCCTTTATTTACACTGCACCATCACTATACACGGTGCTTTGCAAGAAAAAGAACAAGACACAACAGAGAAGGAAATGGGATGGCAGGAGGAGAGGGGATTAAGTCCAGATGATATGGCCTGTTTTCTCCCACTGAGGTCAGTACAGTGGCAGTTGGGATGGAGGGAGTGCCTTTCATCTGCATCTGGGCCTTGGCACAGTGCAACTCTGCCTGCCTCTTCTCCTCTGCCTGCCTCTTCTCTTCTCCCTCCAAGAACAAGATAGTAATGTCATATTACTGCTTTCTCATTTAGATTGTGAGCAGTTGTGAACTTGTGAACAGTTGTGAACAGTTAGAAAATGATAATCTTCTTTCAATAGAGACTTGTGAAAAGCTAGAAGTGATGTAGGCTAAAGATAGATACCAAGAGAATTTTTCATAGGATAGTCATGTTACATGGTTCTTAAGCCTGATGTTTTCTTTTCAGAAACTAGGTGACTTGAATAAAAGAAAGAAAGAAAGAAAGAAAGAAAGAAAGAAAGAAAGAAAAGACAATGAAATATACCTCAGTTGTTCTTAATAGTAATTCAAAATCACAGACACTTTGTAATTGTCCAATGTACCTTTCTGTTGAGCCTGGACTGTGAAATGTGAGTCTCTTCCACACTGGGCAATTATAGCAGTTTGATACCACTTTAATTGTCATGGCTGCATTCTGTGGAATCTGGGATTTGAAGTGTGGTGAAGCACCAGTGTTCTCAGGCAGACAATTCTAATATCTCATAATACTACAAAATGCAGGATTCCACAGGACAGAGCTGTACAAGTTAAAGCCCCTAGTGAAAAAGAGAGCAAGTGATAAGTCAGTCTACAACCCTATACTTGTTTACCCCAAAGTTAATTTTGGTGAATTTAGGGGTAAATTTTTGTGCATATGATTGCACTGTTAACTAACTGATGTACAAGGTTTCATGTAAGCTTATAACAGGACTTCTAACATATGCCTTACCTATGGGTCAGGATGAAGAGAACTGATGAGAATATACAATTATGCCTCTGTGCCTAAATATACCACAAAACAGACGGAAGCTTTGGCCCTTTCCACACGCAGGTGGAGAAACGGGGTAAGTCACGCTGAAATGGAGTTTACCTCAGTCTGTCGCCGCGTGGAGCAGTGCGTTTCGCTGCTCCACACTCGTCTGTGTCCCATGGACAAAATGGCGGCTGATGACTGGCGGAGGCTCTCCACCAACCGGAGAACCTCGCCAGCCAGAAATCCTGCCCCCGGCAGATCTGCAGGCACACCCTTGCGCGCCTGCAAATCCACACTGGGTGCTGCGACATGGCTGCACAGGGCTGCACGCCCCTTGCCTTTTAAAAACCACATAAAAAGTGGTTTTTAAAAAGCATGCGGCGGCGCCACTTCCGGGTGCCCTAGCATGGATTGGGGTGTGGAATTACTCTAAACTAATCCACCCCAATCCACTTTACCGTGTAGACGACCTCCCACGGAGGTCGCGCTACCATGTGTTATTTCCCCGTGTGGAAAGGGCCTTAGTGTCAGAAATACTCTGGGAGTCAAAGTTTTTCTTCCTTTCCTGAAAATGTAAAATGCTAGATTATTATTATAAGAAATGACAAACTGAAAGACTAAAATCAGAAAGATACCAACAACCAACAAGTGTACTTCCACAGATGTACTTCTGGATGAAAATACAACAAACAGAAAATAGCAATGTGATCAGAGCAGAACTGTTTGTCAACATGGTTTCAGTGACAGATTCTCTTGCTGTTAAGCAATGGTTTTAATTCAACTGCTCGCTGCTGTGAAAGAGATGAGATGCCAGGAACAGGGACTCGATCAACTAGATAAAAAAAAAAATTAATTATGACTGGAAATCTGTGGCAAACAATCTTCTGGAAAATACATTCTGTTCTAGCTTTGTAACTCAGTAGCTGAACACACATTTTGTTTGAAATTTCTGACATCTCTGAGAAAGGATGAAAAACACTGTAGTCAGAAACACCGGAGATCCACTACTAGGCAGGATAGATAAAACTGAGCTAGAGAGGCAAGGAGGACTCAGTATAAGGAAGCTGCTTGTGTGTATCCATTTTTATTTTTTATTTTTTGGTTACTTAGAACTGACACACATAGTAGCCTTATTGAGGAGTCACTTTTCCCTGAGAATGTCAATGGAGCTTGGAACGTGGGCCTCAATCCAAGACACCCATGACTGTGGCCCTTTCCGCACCCGGGTATTAAAACGGTGCAGAGCTACCTCCAACGGAGGTCATCTGCACCGTGGAGTTGATTGGGGCGGACTACTTTTCGTAGTTCCACATCTCAGTCCGCTCCGAAGCAACCAGAACTGGTGGTGCGGCGTGTTTTTTAAAAACCTCTTTTCAGAGGTTTTTAAAAAGCACGGAGCGCGCAGCCCTGTGCAGCTCCATTGCCGCGCTCCAGTGCAGATTTGCAGGCGTGCACTAGTGAGTGCCTGCAGATCTGCCGGGGGAGGGCTTCTGGCTGGCGAGCTTCTCCGGTTGGTGGGGAGCCTCCGCCAGCTGGAAGCTGTCATTTTGGATGCCGGAGGACTGTGGAGCAGCGAGCTCATGCTGCTCCGCATGGCGACGAACTTACCTGTCTGCCAGTAAGCTCCATTTTAGCGTGTTTCCCCCTCCACATGCAGAAAGGGCCAGAGTTAAGATTTTCATTCCTCCTTCTCACAGCCATCTCTAGTGGGTAAAAACACATTCCAGAGATTTTCCCAGTACGTCGGATTTTTAGGGGATGAGGTAAAATGCAAGATGGACAGTGATTGCTCCCCACAAGACTTCAATTCATGAAATTTTTTTTCTTGAGTGCAAGGAAGCCCATTGGATATTCACTGTGAATTCTATGTCCTTTATTTCCAATTTCCCTGTGCTGACAGGGAAGGCCTGGAAAGAATTTATAACTAGTATTTGGCTGTTTGTGGACATGACATTCCATGAGATCAGAAAAATAGATAAAGCAGCTTTCCCAGACTTGTGGAACCTTCTAATGCTAAAGAGGAAACCACTTTTGAACGATATGTCTACAAATCAACAAGGTGCATCCGATGCATTTTTGTTTGCCTTCATAGACCTTGAAGGTCTGCAGGAGCAGTTTAATGAAAGCTGTTACCTCCATGGGACAATACTTCATCATAACAAGCCCTTGCTCTTGCATATTTCTAATGAGTGATGCTTCAAATTTCCACTGGATTTAACTTCTCTGCTTGAAAAAATGTGTCTTATCTTTGCCAAGAAGTATAGGCCAAAGATTTTTATTCACTTTTAGAAATTAGAAATTCTAAAATAATATATGACATTTGCAGTGGTTTAATTGCACCCTTCATGATGAAACCATTTAATATTCATTTATATTCCACATTAAGGTACAGTCTTTTCTGACAGCTTGTAATGGAGAGCAAAGAACAAAAGTTAAAAGAACATTTGGATTTTATTCTTCAGAGTTATGAAAACAGTTGAGAGAAATTTCAAAACTGTAGCTGTTCCCCCCAGCTTTTCTCTTACTTTATTTAATTGCTTTAAGCACAATTTTAAGCATTTGAAGTTATTTTCAGATGTAATACTTCAGTCTCTCAAATTTCCATGGATTTTACACATCTTCTGTGATATGTTTAGGTCTAAGCTGAATTAAATTAGCCTCTATGACAAGGACATATCTGTTTGGGTTAAAGTAATTATTTTAGAATAGGTGTGGGGTAGTGGTGTGACCACTGAACTACAATCTTGGAGATCAGGGTTTGATCCCCCCTTAACCATGGAAACCCACTGGGTGACCTTGGGCATGTCACATACTCTCAGCCCCCAGAAAACCCTGTGGTAGGTTTGCGTTGGGGTCACCATAAGTCGGAAACAACTTTAAGGCATACAACAACAACAAATTATATTAGCTTAAGTTGGCTATTGACAGAGAAGTTTGCCCATAACAGTATAAAAAATGGTAATGTTTATTTTGTAATCAGCCCACCCTCATCCAATTAATTTTAGTGGCTATGAGAATTATCTTGTATGAGTGTCTCAAATATATGTCCCTGCCCCCCCCCAGAATTTTTACAATCAGAAGCAAGGGCCCCTGTCAACTTCCATGTCACAGCCTCACTTGCTGGTGGTGCGGAAGGGCATGGAAACACCATCCACCCATCTATTGATCACCAGTAGAATGGACATCCATCTCTTGGTGTGGCTGTTGCCTGGTAAAAGAAGTTTGGGGGTTAGTTGCAATCATGGTAATAGTGCTACGATTGTGATTACATTGGGGTCACTGATTGTCTTGGTGAGGGTCATACGTGGTAAATAGATTGGAGACAGTGACTGGGAGATGTTACTTTGTAGCCCATGTAGAATTCCAGTTAAAAATTTTAAAATGGAAATGGTTCCCACTTGAATGTTGAGACCCACTGATGTCCTACATGTGTAAACCAGGCCTTGTAGTCTCTCAAATACCTGACAAAAATAGTAAATATACAATGGTTTGTGGCATAAAGAGTCTTGTGAATTATATTGTAACAGTGCTCTTTAGAAAGCCAGAATGGTGTAGTAGTTTGAAGGTTGGGCTAGGACTCTGGAGACCAGTGTTTGAATCACTGCTCAGCCATAGAAAGCATCTGGATGGCCTTGGACAAGTCATATTCTCTCAGCCTCAGGGAAGGCCATGACTTTCCCCCACTAGAAATCTTGCCTTTAAAAAAAATGATAAAATTACCTTAGGATCACCATTAGCTGGCAATGACATGAATGCATACAACAACAACAATGGTGGTATTTGATCTGAAATGAAAAATTATTGTTATCATAGGTACTAGATAGCATTAGCAGTGATAAGAATACAGAGAGAATTAAAAGGTCTTGTATCTCTTCCCTTTTGAGGGGAAACTAAGATACAAACCAGATGAATGATAACAGATAATTCAGGGCCATATCCTCCCCCTCCCCTTACTTTTCTTTCACATTGTTAACATTTTCTAACCATGGTTCCAAAACATTCAGAAGAAGAAATGAACTACATTTTATCTTTCATTTCACTACAGGTCTTGTTGATTTTTGCTACAAATCTGCATTGATGTCACAGAGAACAGAACATGATCCTTTATTCATAGCAACTTCTGAGGGATCAGGATATATCAGAAGCTGAAGATTCAAATTGCTAGAAGAGAATATAATCTGTAAGAATTCAACACCCCCTTCCCTTTTCCCCCTTGTAGAAGTAGATTACACTTCCAGTTCTTCCACCATGCATTTATCATTGTCGGAAAACAACAAAGGAAGCCATGGGGGGAAAAAATTCCAATTTTGCTGTTACATGTGCTGCACTCAGTTGTGGAAGAAATCCAAATAGAAATTCAATTGAATGCCATTCTACAATTCAAAGAGTTGGAAATGGGAAATGGCAGGAACTAATGAAATGCTGTATAAGTTTAACAAATTTGACTCGAGGACAGAATGTCCTTTCAATAACACAATAACAAGAAATTTTCCCCATGAAAGATGAGCAGACTGTTTTTGACTGCAGCATATTCAAGTGAGAGGAAAAAGACTACATCATAAAAAAGAAGGAATAACAACACTGACCTTACTGTCTAGAGTTCAAATTAATCTTTAGTCCCATAATAACCACTCCTTGAAACTACTGTAAGGACAGCTGCTGGTACACCAAGAATGCTTCAGCTCTGCTTGTTCACGTTGTTTCTTCATCCAGGATTCTTTTCAAGCTTGGAAGAGCAGGGATTTTGGTAGGAACACGTTTGCTGAATGGTGGAGAAGCAGAGTGGCATTTCATAAAAAACCATTCCAAATTCACTTATCTAGCATTCCCTAAGTCAGGGTTTCCCGATACCCAAGAAACCTGTTCTTTGACCATTTTTTGAATATTTTCAAATATTCTTTCCATCTCTAATATCTGTAAATCTCAAAATAGAGGTGAGGGAATAAAAGAATTGACAATCCAAACAGGGAACCTATTAGGGAACTATCACTACCTGCTTCTACCTCTGTTGTTCCCCTCACCCCGTAGCACATAGTAGGTGTGGTTACTCCTATCTTCACTTCCAACAACTTTTGAAATAGATCCAATGACTGATTACTCTTTCGTTTCTACAAGGAAAAGTTGTGCACGGGGAAGGGTACGCTAGCAACAATTTAGCTAGTTGTCCTGATATATAAGTGAGAGGAATGAGAGGGAGGTATTGGACCCCCCTTGAACCACTGGGGCTGCATTATTATCAGTTTCTTACTGGACAATTTGCTACAGCTGCTACTGAATTTCAGTGACAACTATGATGACTCCTCATGATGCCTAGAAAGGAGGAAGCAAGGAAGGAAGGAAGCAAGGAAGACAGGAAAGAAGCAAGAAGAGAAAGCAGCGGGAAGTAGCTTTTACTGGCAGGTTTGTTGCAGTGTTTTTCTTCAGTTACACAGAGGAGCTGGTTTGGGTGATTTTCACAATGCTGGTGCTGCTGATTTTCAGTGATGTGATTTTAGCATCAACTGGACAAGAAAATTGGTACTGCACTAATGAGACTGGGGAATACCTGTGGCCTAAAGACTGTGTGGTGTCTACTCCTGATCTCAGGCAAGCTAGTGCCCTTCTGCAGTATTCATCCCATATACCCCAGCCAGCATCGCCAATGATAAGAGGTTGTTCGAGTTATAATTCAGAGACATCTTGAAAGCACCAGGTTGCTTATATGAGCCTTAGAGCAGGACATGAGAATAGCCATAGCAATTGTCATCTGATGTCAACCATGCCACAACAAGTAATGATAAGCATTACAAAGAGAACAACACAAGACCATATTTTCTGGATACCACAACAGGTATTTTTTATGTCAAACTCCAGAATGTGAATTTGGGTTTGGTTTAAATTCTGGAGCTGGAAAGGTATGGAAAGAGATTTCATTGTACTCAGCAGGGAATATGCTCCATAACAGATGTACCAAAGGGAACAGAAAAACAGATGCAAACCTCTGTATAACAAAGCTGTACCAAACTGCTAATATAATGTGGTGTTATGTATAGTGTAGCACAACATTACAGAGCAGTGTTTGTCGTTCACTTGTTATTACTGAGTGTCATTGTGTGCTGATTGCAAGCACTCAAGTGTTTAGCAGGGAAGAACTGTGGGTACTGAATGGAGAAAAACAATGCACAGGAGACTAATATCTTTAAAAGTGTAAATTATCTTTTCCTTGTGAAAGCAGAAAACTAATGAGCAAGTCTGTCAAGACATTTTCTAATAGATGTAAATAAATAAAAATAAATCTATCATTATTCCTATTTTATGTGCTGCTTTATTATATCAGTCATAGTCAGGATTTATGCAGAGCTGGCAAGGCAAACTGTTAGACGCTAAAAGTGATGCTGGTAGATGAATAGTTGGCAAAACATTACACACTGAATCTCAGCCACTGTCTTTGAGAGAATGAATGGCATTTGGCAGTTTGGCCAAAGAATTCAGATTTTAAAGGCCATGTATTTATTTATTTAATCTATTTATGGCTTATTGTATCAAAAATGATATTCCTAAATGGAAGTTTCTAAAACAAAGAGAAAAATAGTAACCTATGTTATTAGAGTAAGATAAAACTGGGATTCAAAGAACTACCTAGGTTTATGCAATAAACACTTTCAAACCCAGATATATATTTCATTGCTACCCTTTTACAGGCTGACCCCTTGAACTATGTCCCAATATATTTTAAGAACTCCCTAAATTTCAAAATCAATTTGCCAAGCAACACAGAAGAAGCACTATTCAAGAAAGAAATCCAAAGACATTATGGATTACGGAGAAAGTTGCACAGTTCTTTGGATGCTTGTAGAATTTGTCTGAGAGAGGGAGAGAGAAAACTTTGTTGCAAGGATCAAATTAAACTGCTAGATTCTAGAGACCAGGGTTTGATTCCCTGTTTGGCCATGTAAACCCACATGTTGACCTTGGATGCATCACCTACTCTCAGTTCCAGAAATCCCATAATAAGTTTGCCTTAGGGTCACCATAAGTCAGAAATTACTTAAAAACACACAGCAACCACATAAAAACATGGAAGCTGCAGAGATTGTATACCCTTATCCAGGTAATCATCAGTCTTCTTTAGTGAGACCTTAAGTTTCTCATATAATGACGAATATTAACATTATCACAAACTACCTCATTTCTTTTTTGTACCTTAAGAATAAGCTTTCTTCTTTCTTTCTTTTCTCAGTTTAAAAGTTAGCCATCTTCCAGGTTTATTTGCAAACTCAAAGTTCTTCTGCTTCACAAAGCATAACTTCTCAGGTTCTCCTACTGTCATCACTTAGAGCTGTCTCTGAAGTATCTTAATTTGGGTGAGCACTATCCCATCCAAGACTCAAATGAATAACTCATAAATTTGTCCATGAGCTTCTCATAAACATCTCTTTTTATCTGTAGGGGCATAAACCACTAATATTTTGGTTTCACAATTATCCATCTGAACTCTCACATACCTCTTGATCTTCAAATACAATTTCTGGTGGCAAATTAAGATTCACATACAACAACTCCAGTTTTCTTCTTAGATGGCTCTGCAATAAAGTCCTTGCTTAATTTGGAATAATGTAAATGCTCTTTCCTTACATGTGTTTCCTGGATATAGATTACATCTTGTTTCAACTTTTTTAAAATAGGGAAAGATTTCAGCCTTTTTATGGAGTGAATTAAGGCCTGTTATATTCCATATCATATCTCTCAACTCCATATCAGGGAGAGAATTTTGATAAGTCACACCTGTTGTATCTCTCTTTTCATCTTCTTCTCTGACCAATTTCTTGTATTTGTCCCTGGCCAAATCTTGGTCTGAGTCTGGTTCTTGGACTTCTTCCTCTTCTCATTGTCCTGAGTGATTCTTTTTGAATGTCTGTGAAAAATCTTTGGTGTTTTGTCTGATGTTCACTAAAAGCTTCTTTGCATAAAATTAAAAGACATGCTTTCTAGGCACTCCTGCCTAAATGGGATCTTATTTTGCTTTAACTTAACAGTCAAAAAAGTATACTCCCTTCTCTTGCACAATATTCCTTAAATATCATTATTTCACCCTCACTAAGCTTCATTCTATTCTCAAAGTGGCATTGTAACACTTGATCTCAAGTCTGCTTTTGGACAAAATAAACAATCACATCTCTAGATAAATTTCTTTGCTTAGCTAGGAACAAAAAAACAAAGCACGCATGTTCAAGTTCCAAATCTTTATCTTCCTCCAATTTCTCCTACAGGTTTGCAATGACCTCCACCATTCTTTTTCAAATGTTTTCATTACTTTATTCTTTATTACTTTATTCTGGGATGGCCCTGAAACATAATCAGTTTCCCGTTTCTTGTTCTTCCATTAAAAGAAAAAACATGTTCATGCTCTTTAGTCTGGCTTTCTTTTGTAGTCTTCAACTTCTGTGTTTTCTGTTCAAAATTCTGATTTTTTTTCATTCACATCCCATCTGTGATATAGACTAATTCATTTCTTCCATCTCTGATTTTATCTCTCTCATCTCTTCCTTAATTTCTGTTACTAGATCCCTACCCATCTAGGTGATCTGTATTCTCGTCTGGCTTATTTTTGTCTTTAAGTATTGAAATTCTTCACTGTCATATCTGTGATTTAGATGGTAGCTCTGGTTTGCTTCCCTCTCTTTTCACTTTGGATCTTGTATTAGAATTTATGAACATTCTAAATCCACCTGTTAGGAGGGGAAGAGGGCAATTTTAAAAGGCATCTCAGGAAAAAAATCCCCCTTGGCTGCAATGATTTCCTTTGGCCATCAGATGTGAGTCTTTGCTCAACTTTCTCTACGCAGCCTGTATTTACAGCATACCATCACATACACAAGACAGTCTGGCTGAGTTTTACTTTACATTCCCAGGAAATGGACTCATGGATTCAAGCTGCAGGAAAGGAGATTCCACCTGAACCTCAGGAAGAACTTCCTGACAGTCAGGGCTGTCCGGCAGTGGAATCTGCTGCCTCGGAGTGTAGTGGAGTCTCCTTCCTTGGAGGTTTTTAAGCAGAGGCTTGATGGCCATCTGTCGGGAGTGCTTTGAGGGTGTTCCTGCATGGCAGGGGGTTGGACTGGATGGCCCCTGTGGTCTCTTCCAACTCTACATTTCTATGATTCTATGATTCTATGATTGTTATCTCCCTCTGAGGTAAACAAACTTTTCTTTCTCTTAAAAAAATCCATTTTATACAGTCTGGAGCCAACATTTTACAGCCTGTGCCCTTATTTATTAAAATCCAACAGTCCTACAGCCTTCTTAATTCTTGCATTTTGCAGTTCATTTTATAGCTAAAAAATGTCCTTTACTTTAAAACAAAGCTGAGTCAGTTACTCACAATTCCTTGGTCACACAGGAAGGCATCTGCTGTAAAAGTTACAAGTTACATCCACTTTAGGACATCACTTTGTTTAAATACCTTTTTGATGTAAGCAGTGAGACTAGGCAGAGTTTTAATGTATAAAGCCAACAGAAGGTTCCTTCCTTTCCAGTTGTGGATGATTGCCATTCATGTGGTGATCCAAAATGTCAGGAGGGGAGCCCAGGACACCTTTCAGCAATCCTCTGTTTCCCCCTTTGTCTAGGGGGCAACTATCACTGATCCCCCCACTTATTTAGGACTTGTAAGCACTATGTGTTGCATCTCTTTCTCTGCCAAGCTACGAGAAGGTAACCCTTCACTCTGCCATATTCATTGGAGATCTTCAGCTACTTAGTTATGTTTGCATAACTGAGTAACATTTCCCAACCTGACTTCCCTAACCTACTTCATCTTATTGAGACAATGAAATTTGTTCTGCTGCTTATTGGTGCATTGGTTGGTGATGTTTCCATCTTGCTCTTGCCAGTGAGTGAGGTTGCAACAGTCAAAAGGAGGAATTCTGTCACAATTCTTTGTCAAAGTGTTGCTCATTAGTGGGAGTGTGGTGGAAATATCAACCACCTTCACCCTGATCACCAGCAGAAAGGACCTCTTTCTATTCTTTTGCCCAGCAAAGTATGTTTGGGGAACAGTTACAATGGTGGCAAGTATCACAACCATGATTATGTATTGATCATGAACACAGATCAGTCACAGATGTGTAATTCCAAGTTACATATCCTTGATACTGAATTCTGGCAAATATTTTTCATGGCTGTTCATCCCACCCAGTTCCACATGTGGCACTGAGTCTGTGATATCTCATAAATAGCAGGACAATAGCATTAGCTGCACACTACTCCCAGGGAATGCTGTTTCCTCATATATGAGTATAACTGGCACCCTGATTCCAAAAGATGTCTGCCCTTGAATACTGAAGCAAAATATATATTGTAAATATAACAGCATTTTATACAAATGATTGGGTGTTACATGTCTCTTCTGGCAACCAGTGCCCAAAAAGAAATACAAATTTAAGAGGTATGCACAAGAGAAAAATAGAAAAACATGTTTGCAGTTAGAGAAAGTTTTGAAAATGTCCCTCAACCGATAAAATAGAACACTGGTTATGTCCTGATATGTTTATGAGACTCAGGGCTGCTACCTTAATGCTGGTTAATTTCATAATTCTCTTCCAAGGGCTTTTCTGAAGAGAGGGGGAGGGAGGGAGAAAACAATTTGTGACCAAATATTTCATGCCAGTTTAAGCTGAAACAAGAAGTGGCTGAATATACCATGAATATATGAGATGAATATCCTAGGCTTCAATAGAGATGCTTTTTAGTGCTTTCTGAATGCTGCCAAACAAATGGAAGAGTCAGTTTTGCCATATCTTAGCCAACACTCCTGAGGATTCTGGTATTACTGCCCATCTGGGTGCACTCTTGGCACTGCTAGATTCAGTTGCACACCATTGTTTCAGCTTTTTTATTTAAATAATAATAAAAGGGAAACGTGTTTTCTAAGCTGTTGTTCCTAACAGGCCACAGCTGTTTCATGCTGTTTCTATATTTTAGCAGGGCCCCATCTGTCCTCCACTCCAACCCTTCTTGTGAGATTTGTAGAGCAGCAAGACGGAACCATGAGTGTTTCATATGTTGTGTACTGCTAGGTGTCTATGTGTGGGTAGAATATCAGTGAGAAAGATTGCATTTGGCTCTTCTGTTACTGACATTCTATGCATTTAGATTTTTAAAATTTTGCTTATCACTGCTTAACGTCAAAAGACTTTATTTTTTGCATTTTTAAATTTATTGGCTAGTATTCTATATCAGCCACTCAGTTCAATATATATAAATAAGTAAGCTCTCCTGCCTCAACCATCTCTCCCAAATATGATGGAAACATCATTAACCTATGATCTCAATGTCATCAGAATGGACCTTCTTCTCCACATGCAACTGATGCACAGTTAAGAAGATGATGGTGGAAATTATGATTGTGTCACAGTTGTGACTAATTAGCAATCATGTATAGAAAACAGTTACCTACATTTACTTATCTGCAATTGTTCTGTGTTAACAATAACTATTAGTCACCATTGTGACACTACTGCCATGATTGTAATGCCTAAAGACACATATACTCACACACCAATAGGGCTGATGACTGTCAATTTTGACTGTATTCAAATGCTGTTGATTGTATAGAAGAAATGCAACATGGAATGAAAGAACAGTCATATATAGTCTAAACAAACGATAAATATATAGAAGATACCATAATATTCTACCACAGAATATTAGCATCAACAGTACAATTGAAAATACCATAAACAAGTCAGGATAGCCAAATCAGCGTAAACACTTGTAAAGTTGATATCACTGAATGCTTCTATAAGCAGTCTTCAAAAAAGTCAATTTCCACAAGCAGATACAATGCCCCTTCACCTGCTTCAATCCCAATCCCTTTAAGATGATTTACAAGCATGTAAAATGGAATCGCATCCTTGTGCAGTGTCCTTATTCTCAAGAGGGGAACAGAGCCGTAACTACACCATAGGGACCATTGTGCAAGCAGATCTGGCAATGTAGCCATTGCACAATGGCCCTGATGCATAATATGCTCCAATGCCCTCTCTATGCCCCTGCTCCCCTGCAAAGATGGGATTAAAGGAGATGAAGACTAGACATGTCCCTGTCAGAGTCCAACTCCCTGCCTGAGCCTCTTTGCCAGCAAAGAAGGAGAGGCGAAGCTACTTGCTCTAGAAGAAAGAGGAGGCAGCCGGGAGTGTCCAACACAAATAACTAATGGAAACACTGAGCTGAGCCAAGTCAAGGTCTAATCTAAAAGGTCCAGGAAGCTGAAAGTCCGTCCAGAGGGATTGAGGGAGCTGGAGCACAAGGGTCAAGGGGCTTGCGTAGTAATTTGCTACAAGCAAACAGCAAGCCACGCTGACAGACTTAAATAGTCACTGAAAACATGTGTTACTTGTAATTATTTCCTTAATCTAGCCAATGCAGCTTCCCTCTGAGCTGTCTGTTTCAGCCTTCTCCATGATTGGAGGCTGAGGGGCATAGGTGACTGTAATTCCTCCAAATCACTGCTGGTCCCCTCTCCCTCCAGAGCTGGCTGGGGCAACTCTGCCTCCGCTTGTCTTTCAGCTGATGGGGATGTTTGCAAGCTGGTTTGGTCAACCACTGGCTCTGTTCCTGGCGCAATCAGTTGCTCATCAACCTCAGAGCCATCATCTATCACAGTCCCAGAGTGAAGTACCAAAGATGTTGTTATGTTGTTAACTGCCATCATGTCAACATTGACTTATGATAACCCTATGAATGACAGACCTCCAGGTCACACTATCATCAACAGCCTTGCTCAGGTCTTGCGGACTCAGGGCTGTGCCTTCCTTGAATGAGTCTATCCATCTGTAATGCAATCTACCCATTTTGCTACTGTTTTCTACCCTACCCAGCATCAATGGCTTTTCTAGCGAGTCATGACTTCTCATGATGTGTCCAAAGTACAACAGCCTCAATTTAGTCACTTTGTCTTCTAGGGAGAGTTCAGGCTTGATTTGCTCTAGGATCTATTCATTTGTCTTTTTAGCAGTCTATCATGTCTATAGAGCTCTTCTCCAGCACCACATTTCAAATGAGTTGATTTTCTTCTTCTCAGCTTTCTTCGCTGTTCAGCTTTTACAACAACACACAGAAACTGAAAATAAGATGGCATGGGAAATTCTAACTTCAATATTCTATTGTATGTCTTTACACTTCAGGATCTTGCCTAGTTCTTTCAAAACTGCCCTTCCAGTAGTAAGGTTCCAGTAGCAATAGACTATGATAATATCCCACTGCTGTGTATGTGCCTTTCCCTCATCTGCCACCACTCTTGTTGCCTCTGCTACCTTTTTCTAGTAGGAAGGTTTGCTGGAGAGTTGGGCAGAACAGATGAAGAAATAAGCACAGGAGCTAGGAAGGATGGAAATAGCAATGTCCTCCTTGGAGTGAGAACCATTCCATGCATATGCACAGTCCCTCTTTCCCAGTTGCGTCTAATGAAGCATATTATTTTGCAGCAAGAGTTAGCAACTAGACCAGGTAAGGGGACCCACTTTCCTGCCCAAGACCTTCCAAATGCTGCATCAACTGACACATTTCCTCTCCCTCTAGGAAGTGACAAGAAGTTCATTTCTGTTGTTGTTGTTGTTGTTGTTGTTGTTTTCAATGAGTTCTCATCCTGCTCTCCCCCACCCCCAGTAAAGTGGTCAAGCCAGCTCTGGTCTGTGGATCTATTCCTTGTACTGAGATTCTTGGCACCAACAGGGCAGATGACTTATACTTTATTATCACAGGGTATTATACACAACAGAGGAATCAGCATGGCTCACCAGCTAATACTCAAATAAAAAGAACTATCAACCAAAATATATTAGAGCCAAACATTCTGACAAAATGATAAAGCAACCTCCTTCCCTCAGGCTGCCTAATGTTTCACCTCTTTTCTAAGTCCATTTAGGAGTGTGATTTCTTCTCTGTCTCCCCCTCCTCAATCTTCTTGGTTATCCTAAAGCTTCTCCCACACATCCACCTCAGTCTTTCCATCCTTCCTTCTTCTAAGGCTTCCACTCTCCACAGCCTCACAATCTAAGGGATGTGTTTTCCTTCCAGTGCAGCATTGCCCTCCTTCTCCACTTCCTCTGAAGTCCAGCAGTTCCAAGCACCTCTTCATCCCTCCATTTCACTCTCTGCACCTCCTCTTATTCCTAGCTCAGGCCATTTCTGCACTACATTGTTATAATGCTACTATTCCACTTTCAACATCATATGGAATCCTGGGGCTTGCAGTTTAGGGAGGAGCATTTAGAATTCTCAGCCAGAGAGCTCTTTGGCCTCAATGAACTCCAAATACTAGAATTCCATAGAATGTTGAAGTGGAATAATAGCACTATAAACAGTGTAGTACAGAAATGACCTCAGCCCTGCCAGCCCTGCAGACTAAGCCCCTTCTACCATTTCTTCAGCAGCTACTGCACCTGCAGCCATGCTGTTGGCCTTTATCCTGTTTTGCCTGGGATCTCCAGTATGCCAGTAAGTTGTGGAAAGGGAGCCTGATAGAGGCAAGCACCCCAAGAGTGGCCATGTTGGCCTATGTGCCACAGGGGCATTTTTTGATTTTAAAAATGCATAATTCTCCTGAAATCTATTTTAAAAATGGAGTTGCTACTCCTGTCTGCTCCACCTGGGGCTGCCCTTGAAAAGTGTTCAGAAAATACAGCTAGTACAAAATGTGATGGCTAGATTGTTGTTTGTTGCACACTTTAGAGCTGTCATATTGTGAGTCTTCTACCAACTCCACTAGCTTACAATGAGTTTCCGAGCTCAATTCAAGGTTCTGTTTTGTACTTACCAAGCCCTAATGGCTTGGGGCCAGAATAGCTAAAAGGACACCTTCTCTCATATGACTCTGCTCAGAATTTGAGAGTCTCAGCAGAGGCCTAGTGGTCTGTCATGTGTTCCCTGAGAAGCTAGGTTGATGAGTACACGATGAGAGCACCTCCTCTGGAGCAGCACTTCAGCTAGAACCTTCTACCAAGAAAAGTCTTGCTGGCTCCATCTTTCTTGAGCTTTCAGTTAGGCTGTTAAAATGTATGTTTCATACAGCTTTTGGTACTTATTATCAGACTATTTTCTGATTGAACTGTGAGTGCTTTGTTCTTTTTTAAAAAATAAATGGGTTTAGCCTGTTTTTAAAGTGTATTTTTACTTGTTTTGTTTTTATTTGACATATATCACCTTGGGAGCCTGGTAGACTGAGAGGAGATGGAGAAATCCTTAAATAAATGAAATATTTAAAAAAAAAATCTGAAGAGGTTTACGTTGTTGTTGTTATTGTTGTTGTTGTGTGCCTTCAAGTTGCTTCGTGTAGTGACTCTAAAGTGAACATATCACTGGGTTTTCTTCACCAGATTTGTTCAGAGAGGGTTTGCCTTTGTCTTCCTTTGAGGTTGAAAGAGTATGGCTTGCCCAAAATAGCCTAATGGGTTTCCATAGTCTAGCTCAGATTCAAAGTGTTTTCCAGAGTCCTAGTCCAATGTTCAAACCACTACACCATGCTAACTAAGGGGTTTGCTTAGCCCATCTCTGTTTTATAGGCACTCTAAACCACCTGGCCCTGGAAAAGCAGTGTGATGTTACAAGTTCTTTTATATGCTGTTGCAACATTTTGAACTCCAGAATTGCAAAAGCACCAAGTTCCAAATGAAAAGCAGAGAGTCAGATACGGGTCTTAATAAACTAATTTTCCCGGAACATCTGACTAAAGAAAGAAGCAACCTCACTGCATCCAGACAAGAAAACAAAGAGTTGCAGCTCTTGCAAGACTCAGCACTTTGGACTAACAAAACACAGTGGGTCCCCCCCTTTCCCCCTTGTTTAAAAATAGAAAAGTTCATTGACATGGAAAAATAGGGAATCACTTGTTGTGCTTAATGGCAGTGTCCTTATACTGATGGTAATTACCACTGTTCAGCCTTCAGTGCTTCACTGTTCACATGACTAATGTTTATTCAGACCAATAAATATAAGGTCTATGACACCTTTAAGTAGTGTTCAAATGCATTTCTGCAGCCAAGGATGAGCAATGTCAGTCACTTTATGCTTTACTAAGCATATTTGCCACTCTGTGTGAGTGCATGAGAGAGGAGGACAGATATGAAGGAAGCTTCAGTGATCTGAAGGATTAACTGCACCTACAATAACTGGTAACTATTGTTCATCATATCTTGCGCATACACACACACACACACACAAAATCCATTTCATACAGGGCTCACAGAAAGTGTGGGAATGCAAGTTCATGAATGTTGGGTGAGTCCTTCGCAAAAGAAAATGACTGTCAATTTCAAGGTGAAACAATAAATATAAAATCTATGTGTCTGCATAGTTTTCCCTTGCTAGCTTTTGGATTGTAAAGTTTTTGGAGGCAGAGGGCCTCACCTCTGGTATTCATGAATGCTGACTATGCTGCATATAAAACACGTAATTACATTCATTTATAACTTTGTTGTTTTATTATCAGCATCAGATTTTTTTAAATGGAAATGGGCAAATAAATCCATGGGTTTATTCCAGGCATTTATATTTTGAGTCTTTGAAGTGCAATGTGAATCTCAAAAAATCACCAGTTAATAAAACCATAAATTTTACACGTATAATGAATGAGATTAGAATGTAAAGATCATTCCCTATTTCAAACCAGGCAGACTCCAGAAGAAAGTGAAAACTGAGAACATGCCTTAAACTAGTAAATGATCTTGACAGAATATAGTTTTAAAATAAAAGCTCTTGTGTTTAATCGATTTGATCACATTTAACCTCTAGTAAAGTAGGCTTTGCCTGCATAAGTCATGCACACTCCCACTGTGTTAAAGGAGAAAATCTACTGTATCTAGGAAACTACAGCCATCTAATCAACTCTAACAATAAGTTATTTTCATGTTTTAAATTTTTCCTTCTGTCTAAATCCTATGGGCAAGCTAACATAACACAATACCCATGATGCTTTTTTCTTTTATAGGCTTCCAAGTCCACCTCTTAGATAAAACTTAAGTTCACAAGTCATGTAAAGTAATCCAAACGACATTAGAAAAAGGTTAGTTCTGGTAATATATGAGCTAGGAAATTGATAGCCCCCACATTTTTTTTCACAATTGGAAATGGTGCCTGGGGCTTCTCCATGTTGGAGTCCAAAAGATCGGGAGGGCCAAAGGTTGCATTAGGCTATAGCTTGAGACTGTACATGTTTTGACGTGGGTTATTTGCCCAGATGATTAATATATTTGGAAGAGTCCAAAGGCAGTCAAATCCTATACATTTGCCAGTTTGACTTTCATGGATTTGATTATTTGTGGGTTTCACCAACCCCTGCTACCCTCACAAACTGGCACTTCTTTTACAGGGGACATTTCATTCTCAGCAGTTCCAGTCATGTTCCACACCACTTTAATAAACCCATTTCTGGTCCTCCTCTGCCTCCACCAACAGGTGTCTGGCCAGTTAAGGATGGCTCACAGCCCAATTTCTCAGCACCACAAATCTTCTCCCAATCTAACTCCATACCTGAGGAAGGAGATAAGTATGACAGAGAGCAAATATAGGGCCACCATGTTGACCCATCTCTTTTCCCTCTCCTTTCTCTGACCTGGTTTGGGTCCTTGGTGTCCATTCTCCCCATCATGCCTCAGTTCCCTTCCCTTCCCACCCACCCACCCACACATTTTGATATCTGTGATTTGTCCACTTTTATGGGGCTCTTGCACCCCTAATCCCAGTAAATGTGGAGGGCTGACTATAGTATGCAAGATATGCAAGATATGATGATGATGATTGATTACTATTATTATCAGTTTCTAAGACTGATTTCAAGGATCACCACTGCAGGCTTTCACCACTAATTCAATACAGTAGAGATGGTACTTGTATCAGAAATTAAACTCACAAAGGATTACATAAAATATTTTTCAATATTCCTTACAAACGAATATTGAAAAATATTTTATGTAATCCTTTGCGAGTTTAATTTCTGATACAAGTACCATCTCTTCTATATTGAATTAGTGGTGAAAGCCTGCAGTGGTGATCCTTGAAATCAGCCTTAGAAACTGATAATAATAGTAATCAATCATCATCATCATATCTTGGAAATACTGGTATGAAAACAGTTAAGTGAAAATTGGCAATTTATAAAATATGTTAGAGTCCCCTCAACTCCAGTGTTGCATATTCATTAAATGTCTTTTCCTCAAAGGGCATATAAATCTTGAAATATGCAGTGTATACACATTTCAAACTTTGACAGAAAACACACATATTTCTAAGATAAAAGGTTTCTTCTCCTTCTTTAAGCACTCTCTCAAATCATATATAATCAGGAACACTGGCAACTCTGCTGCACAGAGGAGGACTGTGCAAGCCTCAAGAAATCCAAATGAATTCAATCCCATTAAATGTAATGGTGTGGTAAATCTCACTGCACCATCTGCTGTAGAACACTGATACACTATTGGAATTCCACATCTTATTTACATAACGGATAAGAATGTGTTGGGAGATTTATATTGCAAATGAATATCTGGAGAAAAAGAACCTCTAAGTTTCTAGTCTATTCACATCTGGAGGACATCTACATCTAATCTGTGTATATTGTGTGTATTGTGTGTGTGTGTGTGTGTGTGCATACCTACTAAAGATATGCATATATACTAAAGTAACAGTTGCTTAGCCATTCTTAGAGCCAATGTCCTTTCCTGCAGTTATTATACCAAAAAAACTAAAAATGTTTTGTAGCTTTAGTGGGAACTGAATTCCTTCAAGTGAAAACATTGCTTTCTCTAAATTAGTACATTTCTGGGGGAAATTTGTATCAAGCATCCTGGCAGAAAGGGCATATCATATTTAAAACATCTGTGTGGAGAGTTCAGAAAATTACCTAGGGGCAAAAACATTAAGGAAAAATATGCCACACATTCGTTCCTGTCTTCACTTACCCATTAAGATTGACAGTCTTACATATGAGATTTGCAACTTCATTTACCTGATACAAGGGGGTGAGGGAAGTCTGTTATCATAGCACTGGTTGATGAATCCAAGAAGACAGTATTTGTACAAAGTGAAACAAAGTCAGTAGAATCTTTGTTCTGTTGACAACCATCTTACTTATCATCTCAGACTCAATAGATTCAAACATTTCAGATTATACTCTTCATTTCTTGACTCCATTTCACATTCACAGACATACTGAGTCTGTTCATGATTTGCCACTTATTCTTGACAATATTGGGCTAGAATGATGGACCAGTTATTTGACTCAACGTCATAGAACATTATATTTGGATTTCAACAAACTGAGAAATAATGAAACCAACATCAGTTTATTGCATCTAGGTCCTTGTTGTTGTAGCTGCTGCTGTTGTTGTGTGCCTTCAAGTCATTTTCAACTTATGGTGAGCATAAGGCAACCCTATCATGGGCCTTTCTTGGAAAGATTTATTCAGAAGAGCTTTGCCTTTGTCTTCCTCTAGGCTGAGAGAGTGTGACTTGATGAAGTTCACACACTGGGTTTCCATGGCTGAACCACGATTCAAACCCTGGTCTCCCGAGTATCTTAGTCCAATGTTCAAACCACTATACTGTGTGAGCTCTCATCCACTTACTACATAGCATCTATTCTAGCATCTAGGTTTGATGTTATATTTCATTTCTTTTTCTCCTTTGTTCTCTGAGTTGTCCTAAGATGTAAAGGTCAAGATGGCACCCTCATCTCATGTACAGAAGCTGACAGGAGTTGATGCTGAGCATTACTCTAATATTGATGATGGCATGAGCAGCAGACAGCAACAATCTAGTTTGGGAGGCCATATATAGCTCTATCTTCCAAATGGAGAGACTGTCTCAGGGGCAGTCAAGAGGAACTGTTGAGGGGGTTACTACCATGCAGTCATGTAGGGACAGGGGACAATTTGTCTCATGCAGCAAAGTTTTTGGGGTGGCTGAACCCGTAGCCACGTCCCCACACACCCTGGCCAAGCCTCCGTGCACTGTGGCCACACCACACACACTGCAGCCACACCCCCACAGAGAGTAGTCCCGCCCCATGCTATAGCCCTGCCCCCTCTTGCTCCCCCACACACACTCCAAGCTCCACCACTGCTACCATGGTTTGCCAGGGACCCACCTAGCTCTGAAACAGCTGCTTCACTCTGAGAAATGGTAATGACTATGTTTCTTCTACATATTCTTTCTGTCTTTGAGTTATTCACCTGGCAATAATCTGCCCTGCTTTTCTGTTCCCTTGGCTGAATTCTGTCCCTATTAATGGCACCATATAAACATTACAAGTAAAATGACAACAGTAATTAAAACAAATGAGAAAGAAGAACGATTAAGTTAGTGCCTTTTCTTGGCTATAGCACAGAAGGTGAATACACTGGAGAATCTAACAGGTAAAAATAGGTAAAAAAGTGAAAAAAAATAGGTCAAAAGAGTCCTTCTTCACTTGGCCTTGTTTTGATAAATATAATTCAACCCTTGCCAGTGTTTAATCTAGCCACACCAAGAAGCAGAGTAGAAGGAAAGGGATATTTGGATTTTCATGTAAGTAAGCCTTAGAGTAAATTGCTAGTATGTTATCCCCTTTTCTGGGAAAGATGAAGAGTGATTCAATTAAGACTGTGGCCATTTCCACACTAGACTGTTATAGTGCTATTATTCTGCTTTCTACATCCTATGAAATCCTGGGGTTTGCAGTTCAAAGAGGGCACTATAACAATCTAGTGCAGAAATGGGCTCAGTCTCCTTTACCAGAGCTCACAAATGAAAGTGTGGGAATCTCTTGTGTCTCTTTGAGACTAGCTGTGGCAAAATAAAGCAGTCAGGCAATATGCAAATTACTTAAGAAAACTTTACTGATTACACTGAACAGTATAAGCAAAACATATATATATACACACACACACACACACACACACACACATTGCCTACCTAGTGGAGAGTTTGAGGTGTAGGAGTAGCTCAGCAGTCAGGACAGCTGGCACTCACCATTTTGAGGAAGGAAGACAGAGAGGTGGGGGGAGGAGGAAGGAGGAATCTTCTTTGTGATTGCAGACATACCTGGAAGGTTCCATGGCCCTATGCTTGGATGCACGGATACATTGATCACCATGCATTACAATTTAGTAATTGAGCAAAAATTCTAGAGAAAACATGTACAAGGAAAAGGCATGCAAGGAAGCTTTACTATCTAAAGCTGCATTGCCCTAGTAACAAATGGGAGAAGGAAATATAGAGAATGCTTCACTAAGCAAAATTTTCCAACATAAACTACCAGATATGCCTTTCTTGGATGTCCACCTCCAGCTCCAGCTCCAAGATCCTATTGCAAATTAAAGAAACAAACTCCACAGCAAGTCTACTGTGAGCTTATTGTGGAGGACAGTTGCATCACACAGTCTGCTTAAGTATCAGTCTAAGAGAAGCAACACTATCTTTCCCTCCCTGATGAGGAAATCTGAGAGAAGGTGATGCCTCTGATTAATAAGGCCTCTATTATTAGCATTTGTCAATGATACCTTAATTGGAATTCCCTTCCAGCCTCATGTGGCTGCTTGGGGTTGCTGAGAGATTTGTGAAAGGGTTTCTACCCTCTGGAACAAGAAGATACTGAAAGTGATGGTGTATGGTCGTATCATTAAAGTTAAAGGTGAAGCTTATTGAAGCTTTCCCATCCTGACATCACATGCCAGCTCAGCTAACCCACCTCTAGGTCTTAGTGCAAGCTTCAGTGGCTACTTTGAACCAGACAGGAAAATTGTACTCAATTTGTTTTCTGGTTGGTATGTTGAAAATAACTCAGTCCATAGAATCTGATGCAGAGGAATCAGAATTCCTCTGGCTCTGGCTGAGACCCCCCCCCCCACACACACACACTCTGAGCAGCTAGTGCTGATGCAGCTGATGAGGAACTTCAGCAGAATGGGCCATCACCTCAGCCAGAGTTCAGAGACATTGAAGGGACATGCCATCTTTTGTGCAACTTCATCAGGACAAAGAATAGAGGTGAATGAGCCAAAGCCTCTTAAATAGAAAACACTAAACAATCATGACCCTGTAATTTTAAGGTAAGGCTGTACAACCTAGAGCAGCTGCTGGAAGTTTTTATTGTTAACAACTGTTTTATTCTCCCTGATTTTGTGCTCTTCCTCTTCATTGTTTTATTTGGATTCTTAACCTCTGGACTAGCTTATGGTGTATGTCTCTTTGTCTTTCCTTTCTGGCTTCAGTTGTTGTAAGGAATGGCTTCTCTGGAATGGCTAAGACCTTCCTACTGTGCCTTTCTTCAAGCTGTATATATCACTTGTTGACTGTGTATGGCCCAAACTAGCTTGACTCTACTATTGTCCCCTACTATAGCCTTTCTTTCTTGGCACTTGCTGCCTGTAGGTACATGCTAACCCTATGCCTATCCTGAATTGATGCTGTCTGAACACTCAAGGAGAATCAGGTATGTGCTGTTTAAACAAGTGGTCACAATAGGTTTGGAATGATGAGCTCCAAAGGGACACAATTTTGGTGAAAGAGGGGAGGGTCTTTTTGGAAAATTACCAGCATTCTCTCCTCCCCCCCCATTTTGTTGTTAGAACAAATGGGATTAATTAGCATAGGACTTCCTCTCCTGTTTGCATGTTTGCATGCTAAATCTCTCACATCTCTTCTCTCTGCTTTTATTGCATGATCATAAATACCTTTGGGGCCCAGGTCATCAGATCATGTGATCCAGAACTGTATCCTGATAGGAAGAAAGTTAAGTCTTCCCTGATAGAAGAAGACATCTTGAATCTTCTTTGTTCTCTTCTCTCCCTTCCTCGCTCTCTCATGGATGCTATCCTATGAAATCTGCACGCTCTCCAAACCATCAAGATGGTGGTGAGTCATACTGGAGATTATCCTCTACCTCTTTAGTTAGTTAAGGTAGCAAGCTATCAATGGATATGTAAATGGAGGAGTCATTAGTAAAGTTCTAAGTGTTTATTCAAAGCTACCTATGTGTATTGCATTTAATTGGATCAAGTATTCTCAAGCCACGAGTTCTTTAACAAAGAGAATTTTTCCCGCTTCTTCTGCACAATTCTGCTAATAAGATTAAATCATAACCGATTTGGTCTTATTTCCTACAGTCTTTGGCTCAGGGGGCTGGACTGGACGACTACTGTAGATTAGTCTGTACTATATGCACTTCTTTAAACCTCAGGACTTGGGGAAGAGCAGTGTGGCAGACTGATTGATTACCCAGGAGAAATAGCCTTTTGATGTGAGGCTGTGAGCATATAGGTAGGCATTAGATGGGGTATTTTACAGAGGAGATTGTCAGGCAGTACCCTTGCCTCTGCCTAATATTTCACACTCAGAAAGGCCTCCTTCACTGGTCTGTTTTTGTTTGTGTCAGTTGTGATTACACTTTGATGTGTTTCCCCTCCCACTTGAACAGTTTGTGAAAAAGCTTCTGTTTGAGCTTTACCTCTTTAAAACTATTAAAACGATTGCTTTTTAGTATCAGTAGCTCCTGAAAGACAGAGTATAGCAATTTAAAACAAAATAAAATAAAACCATTTAAAAAGAAAATGAGCACAGCAGCTAGAGACAAATAAAAGCAAAAGCTACATTATTGGCAGAAAGGTGGTGGAAAGAATTAAACCTTTATACTCTATTTAAAATGGGTCAAGATTTCCAATCCTAGCCTTCTTTTATGGTCCTCCTTTTCTCCCACACCTTCTGGGCTTGACTTACTTTTCCTCCACTTATCTGAAATCCTAGTCTCCTTTTGGGAAGCACAATAACACCTGGATCAAGCCCTAACAATCTGATTGCACCTAGCTTTGACGTCTAGTCAGTCTTTAGAGAATCTGTGGCTGTCCAACATGTCTGAACTACAAGTACTGTCACACTAGACCATGATACAGGCTATCAAGGGTTGGTGGAAGCTGGTATTCAACACACTATGGTGGGACATTGGTTGCACAACCATCCTACAAAGCCAAGGTGGAAAACATTTGTCTTCCTGATGACATATTACTCCCAATGGCCCTGATCTATAAGCAAGTAAAGTATTGCCATTGTGGGGTGTCAAATAACAGAACAGTGCAATTCATTTTCACCAACAGATACTGATTTCTAGGACAGCTGTTGGCACAGAAAAATGCTCCAATGCTGGATGACAGAAAAGATTTCAGCCCACATAAGAAAGCTGTCTTTTAGGCCCTTTCCACACAACAGGGCTCAGCGAAGTCCTTTCATTGCAGCCTCGGCAGGGAGGGAAAGTGTGCCAGGAATGTTCCCCTCCACACCTCACCTGGTTGCTGTGAGGGGGAGCCTCTGGCCCTGCCTCTTCCCTTCTGCAGCACAGCCAGGAACTTACCATTGCTGTGCTGGGGAGGGAGGTGTTGCTAGCGTGCTTCCGCCCTTCTGTATGCCCAGGAAAGATGGCGGCACAGTGCGACGGTAGGTGTAAAATGGATTTTTTCCATTTTACAAATACCACACTCACGCGACATGTGGGGACAAGATGGCAGCAGGACCATGATGATGTCTTGCAGTATGACCAGTGAAGCGCTGCTATCATGTCCGCAGCAAAAGGAAAAAGGAGACAGTAGGGTCACTACGCAGAGAAGATGGCGAATTACTCACAGGGGGGAGAGAAAAGGCAGAGCTACTTAACACCTTCTTTGCCTCCGTATTTTCCCAGAAGGATACAAGCACTCAACCTGGCGGTTGGGGAGCAGGGAAGGAAGCAGAGGAAATGAGGCACATAATAAGTAGAGAGGTGGTACAGGAATACCTGGCCGCATTGGATGAATTCAAGTCTCCAGGGCCAGATGAATTGCATCCTGGGATATTAAAAGAGCTGGCAGAGGTCATTTCGGAACCGCTTGCTATAATTTTTGAGAAATCTTGGAGGACAGGAGAAGTTCCAGCAGATTGGAGGAGAGCAAATGTTATCCCCATCTTCAAGAAGGGAAAAAAAGAGGACCCAAATAATTATCGCCCAGTCAGCCTGACATCAGTACCCGGAAAGATCCTGGAGCAGATCATTAAGCAGTCAGTTTCTAATCATTTAGAAAGCAACGCGGTAATCACGAGAAGTCAACATGGATTTCTCAAAAATAAGTCATGCCAGACTAATCTTATCTCTTTTTATGACAGAGTTACTAGCTTGATAGATGAAGGGAGTGCTGTGGATGTAGCATATCTCGATTTCAGTAAGGCCTTTGACAAAGTTCCCCATGACATTCTTGCATCGAAGCTAGTAAAATGTGGGCTGGACAGGGCTACCGTTATTTGGATTTGTAATTGGTTGACCGACCGAACCCAAAGGGTGATCACGAATGGCTGCTTTTCGTCCTGGAGAGAAGTGACTAGCGGGGTGCCACAGGGTTCTGTCCTAGGCCCAGTGCTGTTCAATATTTTTATCAACGACTTGGATGAAGGAATAGAGGGCATGCTGATCAAATTTGCAGATGACACCAAATTGGGAGGGGTTGCTAATACGCCAGAGGACAGGATCAAAATTCAAAATGACCTGGATAGATTGGAGAGCTGGGCCAGGGCGAACAAAATGAAATTCAACAGAGAGAAATGTAAGGTCCTACACTTAGGCAGAAATAATGGAATCCACAAATATAGGATGGGGGACACGTGGCTGGATAGCAGTACGTGTGAAAGGGATCTAGGAGTCTTCATAGACCACAAGCTGAACATGAGTCAGCAGTGTGATGCGGCAGCCAAGAAAGCCAATGCAATTCTTGGCTGCATCAATAGGAGTATGGTGTCTAGATCGAGGGAGGTACTGGTACCACTCTACTCTGCTTTGGTTAGACCCCATCTTGAATACTGTGTCCAGTTCTGGGCACCCCAATTCAAGAAGGATATTGACAAGCTGGAGCAAGTCCAGAGGAGGGCGACCAAAATGGTGAGAGACCTGGAAGCCATGCCCTATGAGGATAGACTTAGAGAGCTGGGTATGTTTAGTCTGCAGAAGAGGAGGTTAAGAGGGGACATGATAGCCATGTTTAAATATTTGAAGGGATGCCACGTAGAGGAAGGAGGGGACTTGTTTTCTGCTGCTCCAGAGACCAGGACAAGGAGCAATGGATTCAAGCTGCAGGAAAGGAGATTCCACCTGAACCTCAGGAAGAACTTCCTGACAGTCAGGGCTGTTCGGCAGTGGAATCTGCTGCCTTGGAGTGTAGTGGAGTCTCCTTCCTTGGAAGTTTTTAAGCAGAGGCTTGATGGCCATCTGTCGGGATTGATTTGAGGGTGTTCCTGCATGGCAGGGGGTTGGACTGGATGGCCTGTGTGGTCTCTTCCAACTCTGAATTTCTATGATTCTATGATTCTATGTCCCAGCTGCGGGGCAGCCATGCTGTGTGGAAAGGGCCTTAGTAACAGAAGACATCCAACTACCACATTTTATTTCATGGACAGGGAAAGTGTAGTTCTCCAAATGTTGTTCATCTGTAACTCCCATATTACCTCACCACTGGTTATGTTGTGAAGACTGATCAGAGGAGCAACAACAAATGAATGGCCACGCATTCCTCAGTTTAACGTGACCTCAGAGCATACAAATGAGAAACATGCAAAGCAGAAACTCCCAGCTGGCTGTTTTTTGTGATTTGCAACAAATTCACTTTTCAAACATACAGAAAGAATGAGGAACTTCATGGTTAGATATCTTCTCATTAATCTCTGAGTCTTAATTCTGGGTAAAATTTAACTACCATGTCCCCTTGTTTTTAACAAGAACAGTGTGGTGTATTGAGACATTGCTACTTTGGTGTAAGATAGCTCTGCTGAAGCCTGGTTCCACTAGTCCTTGTTCCCAACTTAAAACCTACTGGTATAATTATACATCTTGTATTCATATAAGTATTGTTCTGCTTCTGATATCCCTGTTTTTGTTATATATACCCTTTACCCTAGCAACAGGTTAGTGCTTTATGTTAACACACAGCCTATTCATCACCGTAACCACCATCATCCATAGCAGCAGTATCAGGATTCACAGTGGGTTATAAAATGTTAAAACCAATGCAGATTAAAATACATACAAAAACAACAATTAAATATGTAAAAATCATTTTAAAATGCAATTAAAACAATCCATAAGAAGAATTAAAGCTGTTTAAAAATCAATTAAAAAGTGATGCTAACAATCAACATGACAGCACACAATTATAATCCACTATAGCACATTTCTAAAAGCCTGACAAAATAGGGGGAAAAAAACACTTCCTGGCAAAAGAAATAGCTAGCCTCCCTAGGGAAGGAGTTCCAAAGTGTGGGAACAAACCCTGAGAAGGCCCTCTCCTTTGTGTTATAGGCTGGGGGCTAGACTTCTTTACATATTTAGCCAAATTTATGTCCCTGAAACCACCATATTGAAGATGAAAACCAAACATGTGGTGATACAGTAGACAGTACAGTCACTGTGTATTAGACAGCAAAATATTAAGATTGTTGCAGCCAGCCAGCCAGATTGTTCAAGGCATAAAGCCAATCTAACTTCAAATTAAGGGATAAGTGAAAAAATAGTCTGAGAGAGACACTATAAACAAATGGCCATATAATGAAACCACCAAAAGATATATTGCATTGGTATGAAAGGGTTGCCAGTATCTCATGGCCAGTGGAATCACTGGTTAGTGACAATGTCAGGTGACTGGTCCCTAAAGGCTTCATATAAATCTCCCTTCAGTGAAATCTGTTTCTGATTGGATAGACAGAAGTTGGAAATGATATAAAAGCCAAAATCCCTGGGCAGCAAGCTACCAGATTTTGCTCTTAAAAAGCTGTATCTCTAGGCTGCTGCAGCAGAAGGCAATAGCTGACAACCTGAGCTCCTACAAGCAGTGTTCATTTCTTGATGTTGTGATTATTGGATACTCAAACAAAAGCTGGTGTAGAAACAGTTTTAACTGTATTCTAGGAGCTGTGCCATAGCTGGCTGGGTGGGTGGGAATCTTGGTATGTATTGTAGTACATATATCAAGTGTGCCTAGACTGTATAAAGTCTATGTCAGCTGTCCCCTTAAGGACAACGTACTTACTTCTGTTTGACTTGTTCAAAGAAAATACGTATTAGTTATAAAGCTGCAACTCATTCTTTGGTAATAATCCCCTGATAAAATAGTCCTTAAGAGCTAACTTAGGGGGATGAGGATGTTGCTGTAACAAGATTGGTCTTTGCAATCTGGGAGTCCAGGTGTCCAAAACAGCAAATTCTTAGAATTTTGCTAGACACAGACTGTCGGGTAGCGCTCCATATTAAGTTGGGAAAAGCATTTGTGATGGGATATGTAGCTGAAAGACATAGGTAGTATAAACATGCAGCTGCTTGCTCGTAACCACACATTCCAGGGAACACCGTTATGTAAACAGCACTTGGTTCACACCAGATAGTAACAGACTCTGTTCTGCTACCCAAGGTCAGTTTTAATTGCTTTGCGTGGGAACTAAGGGGAAAGCTATAACGTACTGTCTCTGAATTTCTTCTTCAGTTCGAATCACTGAAGTTATGTACCAGCATCTCACTCCTGAATAAAACTTGCTTTCGCATGTTTACTCTGTGTGTGTGAAATCAGTTCCTGACACAGACCAACAGGTATAAGGCAAAGAATCTTCAATCTTCTATAGGATATAGGGATAAACGAACCACACTTGTGTCACTTCTTCTCACCAAACATGCCTGAGAAATTAGTGGGACTAAGAGAAGGGCCCTCCTCAAGGATCTTAGTGCTAAGACTGGCTCTAGTTTGTTTAGTAACCAAGAGCAAAAGAAGCTGACATCCTTTCATTTTCATAGAAAGGAAGAGAAGGACCATAACTAAGTGGTACAGCATATATTTTGCTTGTAGAATCTATTTAATCTGCAACTTCTTCTGGGAGGGCTAGGAAAGAGTGTTGTCCAAAACCCTTGAAGGCCACTGCCAAACACTGAAATAATGTAGCTTCCTGTATTCTTACATATAGACATGTTGCTGTTAGCCTTATTGTTTCAACTTACAGAATGTCTGGGTTCATTTGGGCATGGAGATACCATTGACTATAAGTTCTTCTTATGCGATCGCTGCAGCAAACACTTACATAACTCTCATTTAAGGTATAATTACCACTCAATTCTAGAAAAAAAGGGGGGAATATCAACTTGCAAAACAATATGGGCCTAGGTACAATTTTTAGTCTCAACTAGAGTATATCTATTGAATCAATAACATTTTTTTAAGCAATGACTTATCTAATTCTCATTGATTCAGTCCAGTTGAGACTATCAGTTGGATTTAGGCTTTAGATAGAAAATCATTTTTCTGACTTTGCATGTTAGACAACACTTTCCCACTCCTTAAACTTTTAGCCCAACAGGCACCAATCTGCTATGAGGTAGCCATTTTTACTTTAAAATTTCTTTGAAGCTTGCTCAATATGAAAATTAAGCAATATTCCTCACATGATTTCCTACAAAACTTTCTTTGTAGGAGTTTGTAGCTATATCATGAATAATAAACCAATCTATGGCCCTTTCCACACGCGGACAGGGAAACGGTGAAAGCCACACTAAAACGTGGGCTTACCTCATTCCATCGCCGCGCGGAAGAGAGCATTTCACTGCTCTACACGCAGCAGCGTCCCGCGGCATCCTCGGCGCCCGGCAGCACCCAAAATGGCGGATTTTGACTGGAGGAGCCTCTCCACCAATCGGAGAAGCCCGCCAGCCAGAAATCCCTCCCCCTGCCCGATCTGCAGGGACGCCCTTTCACGCGTCCGTAAATCCATATGGGCGCTGCGATGGGGCTGCATGGGGCTGGATGCCCCGTGCCTTTGAAAAACCACATAAAATGTGGTTTTTCAAAAGCACGTGGCAGTGCCACTTGCGGGCACCTGACCGTGGATTGTGGTGTGGAATTACTCAAGAGTAATCCACTCCAGTTCGCGTAACAGTGTAAACCACCTCAGTGGAGGTCGATCTACACCGTTTTTTTAACCCCATGTGGAAAGGGCCTATGTGAAGAAGTACTGTATATGAATGCTTCACCACATAGGTAATAGCTGTCACATGACATTATCTCATATATCATCATATATCTCATATATCATCATATAGATTTATAAACTTTCTATTACTAAGTGCAGCATGTATAATAGGTACAGTATTCAGTAGATCTTCACCTGTAGTAGCATGTGCTACATCCATGAGGGTCTTTTGATAATATATGTTAGCCCACCCAAGTAATGATCCCAGCCATTGGTCCCAGTCCTTGGACAGTTTCCAGGAAAGAAACTCTTGGCACAAGAAAAAATAAGCACAAATATGGTACCAGTCCCTGGAACTCTGGAAGAAAGTATCATGAGGAAAAATAAGAGAAGACTTCAGAAACAGAAGTGAAAGGCAGCTTTTTCATTAAGGGAATCTGTTTCTACACCTTTCTGCATGTTCATGAAAACTGTAACGAAGAAAGACACATGAACTGAGATTCTTTTCATAGTTTATGTATTATTTTTTTGGGATCTCTGAACCAAAACAAATTTGACAGGTATCTGCCTGGAAGGAATGGTCCACTTATGCTCTTCCATTTAAATGAATAAGCAACGGCAAATATTTCAAGAATTTACATAAAGACAGAGGTGAACTCTTTGACAGCTCTTATTGACTAAGAAACAATGGGTCACAGGAAGTATGTTGACATCTATGCTATAACATTTGTTTCATTTTCAGAGAAAATATCCTAAGGGTCACATCTGGCTGTATATTAAAGGTGGTCACTTGTAAGCTATACAAGCAATTTTAGCTTGTCACAAAATCACCTATTACAGTTAAAATATATTGTGGTAATTTGCCAGTGCAGCAGTACTGATGTTAATGGAACCAGACATCAGTAGCTAGTGATTTCCTGTATGGATTCCAAGGTTTTGCACTGACCATTTCCTGAAATAGTTGTTTCTGTGTGTTATGTATTTTCTTACTATATTGCATGGGATTACTTAATTCAAGCTACCAGGCAAAAATGAAGGAGGTTTTTTTCTACTTTAGAGTCAGTCTGGCACTATATAAATATCTTGGGGATATCCAGGAAATAAACACTCCATTGGTAAACCAATTAAAATGGAATACTTGCATTTAAACCTCTTTGCAACAGTAGAGTTCAAGAGGACTAAAAATACATATAATATCTTTTGACAGTGGTTTAAATTTAATTCCTATTAGAGTAGACCAATTGAATCAAAGGAATTGTTATAACTGTTGATTTACCAAGTTCTCATTGATTTAATAGGTCTATTGTAGTTGTAACTAACAACTGGAGTTAGGATCATGTCAGCCATGGATAAGTGCTTTTCATGGGCAAGTATAGTGTGTTCAAACAGCCAATCATATATAGGGCCAGTTCCATTCCGAACTGTGGAAAGGTACATGCTCATTTATCTATATATCGAAGGTAACACCTGAGTAAGCTGTTTCATATAGCAGCCCATAAATATGGCAAATGACCTTTCATTTCAAGGAAATGTTCTGAAAGACAAGAAGGAAAAGGTAAGGCTCTCTGTTTGGTGGATCACATAAGTGATCATATCTAATGGCACAAGAACTAAGTGCTCAAGAAATATTTATGTTCATATTGATTACCGAATCTTCAGGCAGAAGAATGGGAATGACTTTGATCTGTAAATTCTTTTTATTCAGTTAAGGGGGTTTATGTGTACAATACTGTTGTGCACACATAGTAGACATTTTTCTATGGTAAAGCCTACTATCTCTCTGCATATTTTTAATATTTCAATTTTTTAAAAAAAATATTTCTTTCTTTGCTCAATAACACATCTGATTTGCTTCATAATGCATCTGATTATGTATTTGAATAGCAAATCTTATCATCATGCAATGTATTAAGTCACTCTCATAGGCTCTGTTCTCTCATGCCATCAAATGCCCCAGGTAAACTGTTTAATTCCTTAGACAGTCACATTATAGGGGCACCAAACAAATACCCTTTTGATATGAAGCTCAGATCTCTACAGCTCCATTTTTAATCTGTTAAAAAAAAAAAAAAAGTCATGCTGTGTGGCACCCAACTATCCCAGGTACAGGTTTAAAACAATAGATTATGATGAGATTAACCCAAAAATATGTCTAGCTTTCATTAAGAATGCCAGTGGGTTTTTTATTATTATTATTTTTGTTTTAAACCAAGAACATTTGGAGGGGAAAAAATCTTTTGTTAGACTGTTAGAGATTTATGGAAAGGGGAAGATCATTTTAATTGTTTATGCAGGGTTTAAAAAGACAAGCCTCAAAGGCAGAATACTGGCTCTTTGATCTTAAAAGGGTTGTAAAAGGATGGTCTCACTTGTGTTTATTCAAATATTTGCAGGTAAATGCTGATAATCCAAAGTGAGCCAAAGCTGCAGAATTTAGCATAAGCAATTTACATATCAAGAGCCTGAATATAAATACCAATTCAGACATCTTAAATGTTGCTGAAAACTAATAATGACTTGAAACAAATACAGTTAATGGCAGAGCTGGGCCAAGTGTGCACAATAAATGTTTTATTTGATGAATTTCACCTCTGAACGTGTTTGTTAATTGTTTATGAATGGATGCGGGGGAGTGGGTTGGACAGCATGCAGACGAGAGATGTAAACCCAATTGGCTGGCTATTTATAAATATTCTGGCATTTCATGCAAATTAGTCTACTTTTCTTAAATCCATTTTCCCCTTACAAATTACCATGTAGAAGAGTATGAGTAAAAGTATGGAGGACTGTATGCCCAAGACACTAATAATTCAACAGTGCAACCTCTGAGTTGGACTAATGTTCTATATCAGGTTTATCTTAAGACAGGTTTAGAAGATGCAGGTGGTGCAAAATACTACAGCTAGGTTTCTGCGTGGAAATATTAATCTTCATAAATTTGGTTCTTGCAGACAATAATTTTATCACCATTCTGTTATGAGAAAGTCATGTTTCAAGACTCGTTCTTCTAAAAAAAACCCTTCCACAATCATTTTTTTTTTAGCAGAATGGCATTTCCATACAGAAAATATGCTTGACCTTGTTCAAAAAATGCGCAGATTTTTTCCCCCCTAGACAGACATGTTCTTTGTGGAGAAAATCACTTTTTCTGAGTAGGAAACTTGCTTCCTGTAAAGAAAATGCCATTTTCTCTGCAAAAAACAAACAAAACACTTGTGCACTTTTCAGGGAGAATAAGTTCTAAACTGCAAAGATTCTTGCCTGTTCTGTAATTTTTTTTTAACAATTTTTCTTCTGTCCATTTTTTCATTGTTATTTGAATATTTTGAATATTTTTCATCTCTACTCATAACCATTAGGGAATATAGCATTTATGTTGAAAAGCTGTACTAGCTGTCTACTTGCTATACTACCAGGTTTTATAAGACATTCAAGAAAGAGCTGAGCAGCCATATAATTAAAGTTTATAATGAAATATTAGATAATAAAAACATTCTTGAAACATGGAGATTGTCAGAAATTATTTTAATTCTCAAACAGAATAAAGAACCAATTAATCCTGAACCTTATCATCCCATTACATTAAGTAATCAAGATTATACTTTTTTTTACAAAAATTCTAGCAAATAGATTAGAGAAATATTTACCAAAATTAATTAACGAAGGTCAGTATGGATTTACAAAAGGGAGGTACATTCAAGAACCAATTAGAAATGTGTTTAATGTAATATATCATGCCATACAAAACAGTAACAAGTCAGCATTAATAAAATTGCATATATAAGTCATATATAAGGCATTTGATTCCATAAATCATTGTTATCTTCAAACAACAACAACAACAACCACTTGCTATACTACCAGGTATAAGCTTTTGTTGTCCATATATGTAGGCCTAAATAATCTAGGTACTAGTTGCCTGAGAGATCACCTGCATATTTATAGAAGCATTCAGTTCTTGAGAACATCTGAAAAGACCCTCCTGTTGGTATCACATGTTCCTAAACCCACCCTGTAGTTGCTCGGGGCAGGACATTGCAGCCACAATCCTGTATGGTTCAGCATAGCAGTGACCATCCAGCTGGCCATTTACTAATTGCCAGCCTACTGCAGAGTCACTGCAATTCCCCCTATGGCCACTCTGTGCCTGGTGAGTACAATGGAAAAGCCGCTGGCTATGTCCCCATATCCATAAACAGGCCCTTTCCGCACCGGGCTATTAAAATGGTGCAGAGTGACCTCCAATGGAGGTCTTCTGCACTGTAGAGTGGACTGGGGCAGACTACTTTTTGTAGTTCCATACCTCAGTCCACTCCAGAGCGACTGGAACTGGTCGCGCAGTGTGTTTTTTAATAACCTCTTTTTAGAGGTTTTTAAAAAGCACAGAGCATGCGACTCCATGTCGCTCCGTCGCTGTGCTCCGGTGCAGATTTGCAGGCACGCGCAAGTGTGTGCCTGTAGATCTGCCGGGGGTGGGCTTTAGGCTGGCAAGCTTCTTCGGTTGGTGGAGAGCCTCCACCAACCGGAGGCCGCAATTTTGGACACCGGAGCAGTGTGGAGCGACGAGCTTGCACTGCTCCATGTCCCGATGGACTCACCCAGACAAAGAAGAAAGCCGGTGAGTCCCGTTTTCGCCAGTTTATTTTCACATATGCGGAAAGGGCCACAGAATGATTACATCCTCCAGAGACCTCAGCAGATTATGCAATGATTTCACATCTGGCTATTGTGACATAGCCAAAGGCTTCTTTGGTCTACTCCTGCCAGGCACAGAATGGTCTTGGGGAGCTGCAACAGCTCTGTGGTATATCCATGGGTGCTTTGGTTGGTGAGGGAATATCAGCCTCTGCATAGGCCAAAAAGAGACACAAACAGGTGTAAGACTCAGTTAGTCTTCATAATCCACTAACAGTATGCCAGTCTTAGTGTGGTGACTATAGTATTACATTATTCATGCTCTCTGGATGTTTTTATCTTTAGGTGCACACTGAAGACATAGGCCTAAACCAATTATTGATCACATAACAGAATGGAATTAGTGGGAGTTTCTCAAGTTACATTTCCGCACTACACTCTTATAGCGTGATTATTCCACTTTCAACATCCTATGGAATCCTGGGGTTTGCAGTTTAGGGAGGAACATTTGAGGCCCACTGATTTGATGGACCTACTATAGTTGCAAGTAACATCTGACATCAATTACTTGTGAAAGCCTATCCACTGTAGTTCAGCCAACCATGTATTTTACTTTAATGAATAACAAAGATATTGTAAATTATTTTATGCACTGTTTTATGTTGCATATTTTATTATTGCTGTATAGTGTTTTTAAATCTGTCAGGATGGGCATTGTATTCACACTTGTAAATAAACAAAGAAACAACAGACCACAACCAGAAGTTCTGTCTGATATAAGATGCAACATTTTTCAGTGATGAGAAACACAGCTTCACATACTTTATCCCCTCCACACGAGAGCCACAATATTAAGATAACATGCTATAAAAGTGTCTTCAAAAATAAAACAAAAATGTGGGTGTGAGCTACATATCCTCTACTGCATTATTCAAAGATGCATCTAGCATTGTTTTCACATTATGTTACAATTATGTAGACTACTGCATTTTCTGGGAAAAATTGGGCTTTTTTCACTAATAAATCAATAAGCAATTAGCTAATACAGATCACTAACTAATTAGTAAATGTAAGAAAGATTGCCCACTTCTCAAATTTGTGCTCAAGTCCAGCAACGTAGGTAGCTCTGGCTGGCTCTGCTGTATTCTGTGGCTGCTGTTGCTCTGTTTCTAGTTACTATCTTGTTCAGTTGCTAAGGAGCGATGACCCATCCTTCCATGTGCACTTTTCGGACTACAGCTCCCAGAATCTTGCAGCATGCTATCTGAATATTTTGATAGGTTGTAAAAGTAACAGTATAGTTATTGTTTTAGTATAGTTTTAAAAGTAACTTTTCCAAACTCTGATATCGTTAATATGCCATTGCATCATATTGTGTATGTATGAATTTATATAAATGTGAAGCTTATTCATGAAGCCTTTCCTTCTTTTTGGGGTGTATTGCCTTTAAACCTACAAAGCCCTGTGTTCTGTGGTTTTAACTTAACCCTGTGAAACCTTTTCATCATGTGCTGTTTATCACCTGTGCATGATATCCATGTTTTGTATATACGGAACAAATTCTATAAAACTGAGATGGTGTTATGAACATATGTACATGTACATATTTAAGGACTCCAACGAGGAAGAGGACCAAAGGAGAAGAGGAAGAAGAAGAGGAGAAGGAAGTAAAAAAAGAGGACTCAAACAATTACTGACCAGCTGGTTCGATATCAATGACAGAAAAAGTTCTAGAATAGATAAACAGTCTGTGCACACTTAGAAAGGAGTGCTGTGATTACTAAGTGCACACATGTATCCTTTTTTTTTTTCAGTAGAGTCACAAGCTTGTTATATCAGTAGATTGCCAGATTTGGTTTATCTTGAATTCAATAAGGCTTTTGACAAAGCCTTCTATGATATCCTTGCAGGCAAGTTAGTGAACTGTGGGTTAGGACAGTGCTACTGTTAGGGGGATTTTATAATTGGTTGACTGACTGAACCCAAACATTGCTCAGTAATGACAGTTCTTTATCCTGGATGTGACTAGTGGGGTGCCTCAAGGTTTGTCCTGGTGTTATTTAAGATCTTTATAAGTTACTTATATGATAGAATAGAAGTCATGCTTACCAAAATACTATATTACACCAAACTGATACAGGGGCATTGCTAATATGCCAGAGGACAGAATCAAAATGACCTTGAGAAATTAGACAGCTAGGCCAAAAGTAGTAAAATAAATTTCAACAAGGATAAATGTAAGGCACTACATCTAGTGAAGAAAAAATGACATATACAAATAAAGGATGGGTGACACCTAGCTTGAAAGCTGTACTTATGAAAATGACTGTGGGGTCTTAGTAGTCCACAAGCTAAATACGAATCAGATTTGTGATGCTCCAGCAAAAGGAAAAAAAAAGGCTAATGTAATTCTGGGTTGTATCATTAAGGCTGCACCCAAACCAAGGGAAATAGCAGCGCCACTCTACTCTGCTTTGGTAAGATCTCACTTAGAATACTCTGCCCAGTCCTGTCTCTAGTTCTTTGCCAGAGAAGGGTGATAAAGATGATCCAAGGTCTGGAAACTAAGTTTTATGAGCAATGACTTTGGGAACTGTGTAAATTTAGCTTGGAGAAGAAGATATCAAGAGGTGACAAAGGGATGTCATGTAGTGAACTTGTTTTGATCCAAAGACTAGAATACATACCAATAGATTCAAATTAGAAGAAAAGACATTCCACCTAAACACTAGGACAAACTTCTTTACTTAAAAGAACTGTTTGACAGGGAAATAGACTACCTCAGAAGGTAGTGGAATCTACATCTTCAGCATTCTTCAAATTGAGGTTGGCTGATTATCTTTCAGGAGAGCTTTATCTAAGTATTCCTGCATGGCAGAGGGTTAGACTAGATGGCCCTTGCAGTTCCTTCTAGATCTAAGACTCTATGATCCTAAGTTGTTGAAGCTGAAGTTGCTTAAGGCAAGCTCCCAGTAAAAAAATGAACACTTTAGAATTAAGAATTACATATAGTGCTTCCTGCCCCATTCCCTCTCCACACAACACATATAGACTTATATCTTCAGATATATATGATCAATTTTTTTCACTTAGAACATATCAAAACTTAAGTGCCCATTAAAAATTCAGCTGAGATCCTACATTGTCAGGCATCATTGTAGCAACTTCTGCAAATGCCTTTCCAAAACTGCCAGGAAGTGCCCCACCTGAAGGGCCAGAAGCATGGCAGATTGGAGTGCTGGGAAATGATGACTTGAGAGTTAGGCCATTTCCACACGGCACTGTTATAGTGCTATTATTCCACTTTCAACATCCTGTGGGATTCTGGGGTTTGTGGTTTACTGAGGCTCTCTGGCTGAGAATTCTAAATGCTCCTCCATAAACTGCAAAGCCCAGGATTCCATAGGATGTTGAAAGTGGAATAATAGCACTATAACAGTGTAGTGCAGAAATGGCTTCAGTATGCATTGAGACATGCATCTGGAGAGACTCCCTTGTCTCCTTGTTTCAACATGCCTGGTGACTGAGAGAGTGTTGCAATCATTATTGTCCAGTACTCTGGTCAATAGCACCTCAGAAGCCCTTCAACTGAGGCAGTGCCTGGCTTTAGATGTAGGGTTTTGGGCTAACGTTCTGTCATTAATGACAATAAACATGAACCCCCAAAGTTACAAAATTATACATCTAGCTTTCAATTTCATAAACATTTAACATATTCACTAGTGAAAATGACAAAACAAAATTGTCTTAAAAAGTTGATCAAATGGTAAAGTAGTCGTATTTATACGACCAGTTTGTATAATTTGAATGATTTCTTATTCCCCAAATAACAAAGCTTTCTAAAGTATGATATTTATAGAAGAAAACAAAATAGGAAGCTCAATATCATTGTAGCAGGTGCAAAATATGTACTGGACTGTCTATGTCTATTTTGTTTGGCTGAGCAATTGCTGATAAGGAATGTGAGCTGGGTAATTCATGAAGTGAAGACATCAAAGCATAAGCAGTACCTCCACTGCATTTTAGGAAGTAAGAGGGGAGGCGAAGGGAAGAACTAATGACAGGGCTCAGCCACATCCAGACTGAGCAGCATCATCTTCCAAGTATCTCTCTAACATGGAAAGCTACATGTTACATTTCACTGTTACCTCACATGAGAATACCAGCAAAATTTTGAAATTCTGTCCTTGAGAGATACAAACCATATTATAGGTAAACTAGATAGGTAGATATATGTTCTAGCATTATGAGCTATAAATAATAAATGAGCAGCCGGTACGACAATATGCAACTACCTGTTAAACTGACTCAAGTCGATTATTATGGTACCATTGCTCTAACCAACAATTCCGATTGACCTGGGGGAAAATCTGTTTACATCATCTTCCTTCCTCCTCATTTCACTAAGTGTGGGAGGAGAAAAATGAGATTTTATTTATAATAAATCCTGTTATCCAAGAAACTGGCAAAACACCACATCATTCAATGATTCAAGAGGAAAAAAAAAAGTAAAACAATTCCCTGTTCTCACCTCTAGTTGTTCATGAAAGGAATGAGACAGTATCTACAAAGACAGAGTTATGAGTACCAGAGGACAGAAAGTGCTGAGAAGGGGACTTGGCATCTTCATAGCTCCAGGCCTGCCCTCTGATGATGGCACAACAGACTGACATTTTGTAAACCTCTCTGCTGGTGCTGATGCTGTGTTCACAGTTCAGCAATGGATGCCTAGCTGTCTCCCTGCTGTTCTAACTCACTGGCATTGCAACAAACTACTCTGTCCTTCTCACTGGTTGGGGTTTTGCTCTCTTCCTTGATAATCTACACGTGATCAGTTTTCTGCCTTGATCTTCTTACCACTTTCATTTATTGTTCATTTTCAAAAAGCTAGACACTAATTTCATCTAGTTATACCCAAGTTTTATTGTCATTGCAGTTCTGAGGGAGGTATCCAAGCTTTGCACACAGAAGGTCAATCCCTGACCTCACTTGTTAAAAAGGATAAGTAATGGGAAAGTCCTATGCCTGAGATTTTTAAGAGAAATGTTGCCTGTGTAGCCAGTATTGATCTAGATCAGAGGTGGGAGTCCTGTGGCACACAGGTTGCACATTGCCCACGTGCCACAGATAACCCAAAAGCTCTTCCAGTGGTCATTTCAAAATGCAATTTTAAAATTGCTGATTTTAAAGGACAAAGAATTGCCATTCCTGGAAACTTTCAAGGAGCAGCAAGTCTCCTTCTGAACAATGGGATACAATTATAACCTACAGGAGTAGCATCCTGTTCAGTTTTGATGATGTCATAAGCCATATTGTAATTAATGCAGTTTATATATATAGTCATGGGACCATTGCAGCACCCACAAAAGCCCCCCCAAATCCACATTAGAAGCAGACAATGGCACTAACTGAAGGAGGTCCAAGGTGCTGAACAGTGTAATGCTGAACAATGACAAATCCAGCCCTTTCCCACCCGTGAGGCATGATGCAAAAAAGCAGTTGAGACAGGACCTTGCAGGGGTCCCTGCTGCTGCTTATCTCACGACACCTTACTGGTGGGAGGGTGTTGTATATGTCATCATTCAGCTGTCTGCTTTCCATTATCTCAAAACTTCAGTTGGTGTGGCTGCCTGGCTTCTAAAGTGGGTCAGGAGAGGTCAAATTATCAGACATAGCTGACACAATGGAGCTCTGTCATTGTACCTACAACTGATGATGCAGGATCTCAGTCAATTTTTTAAATGGGGAGTGGACTTTTTCTTTCTTTCTTCATGTTTTAAAATTTTGCAGGTGGAAAACCAAGTGGAAAGTCAGCAACAGGGCACCTAGTGCTTGCCAAACTTTATCTAGATGGACAAGCAGTCCGACCTTGTAGAGGGCAGTTTCCCATGTATCCAGCAGTCATTATTTATTAATTTTGAAGACACCTTGAGTCTTAGTGATTAGAGAGAGAGACAGTCATTTCTGGTGACCCAAAGGTGAAGTTTTCACCTTCCACCTTCAAAGATGGAGTTTTCTTGGCAGAATTTGTTCAGAGGGAGTTTGCCCTTGCTTTCCTCTCTCACTCTCTATTTGTGTGTGTGTGTGTGTTTATTTGGTTTTAGATAAATTTATACCTTTCCTTTCTCCAGTGAGGTCAAGACAGTATACATGGATGTTTGTCCCCCAACTATATCCTCACAACAACCTTGTGAAGAACATCATTATAGAGTAACAAAGTGAAAGGATGCACTGTGAGTTTTTGTGGCTCAGTGGAGTGTCAAACATGAACCCCATCCCACATTCTTAGTGAAGTAGGAGAATTTCAGGTTTGACCCCCGCCACAAGATCCACCACTGGTGCTAGGTGTGAAAGCCATACACTTGAGCTCTCCTCAGGCATTCATAAAAAAGGCTAAAAGGGGCAGGTGAGTACATTAGCCATCACACCAAATGAAATTCAAGCCTGATCAAGATGAGACAAATGCATTGGTTTCAAAATGGATTAGTTACCGATTAATGGAAGATTATTTATTCAGAAAATATAAGTCAGCGGAAGTATATCAGGGCATTACTAAGAGGTTAATGGGATTTTATTTCCCTGCACAATAAAATTTAGTTATAATGTTGTCTATCTGAAACAGATAAAACAGTGTAGCTGAAACATTTATCAATGACAGTTTGCTATAGAAAAAGATAATCTGTGGAAAACCTCTTTAAACGTATCTTACTCAGCGCAATGAAAGTAATGAGTCTCAATACCCCTTCCAACCTCTTTTATTGCAAACTCAAAACCACTTGATATATATACAGTAGAATCCTATATGCACCTACAAATGAATTAAACTAAAATTTATGTTACAATTTTAAAACCTAACATCCAGACAACTGGAAAACTTGGTTTTTAAGAGGGCTGGTATTTTTGAAATAAGGAGGTACTGTATATGCATTCATAAATTTCACTGAAATGCCATTTGAATTGTATTTGCCAGGATGTTGAAATCTATGGGATCTCCTTCCAAAATAATCTAGATTGGATCAGTCTGTTGGTCCATGCCAGTGCGGGGAGTCTGCAATGTGCACCTGCATTGTAAACCAATGTACTGATTGCATTGTAAACATTTGAAATTTTTTTGCATTTGCAATATTTGCAATGTTGAACAGTGTAGTGGATTGCATTGCATCTCATTTCTATTTTACCATATAACTCCTCAAAAATGTAGAGACCCAGGTGTACATTGTAGTTTTGCTCATGGGCCTAGTTTGCTATATATTCTTCCTTCTTCTTTGTCATCTTGTCAATATTTGTTGGCTCAAAAAGTAAAGTTTTCTTTGCATCATTTTTCAGTGCTGAATGTTAGTTTTAATTACGAGTCCTTAAGGAGGTGCTCCAACCACCTTCCTTCTCCTTAAAATGAAAAATGAAAAGTGAAAAATAAAAAAAGCAGAACTACAACATTTTTGCAGTTATGACTAGAACTAATCCAACTCAATCATGGGAAGAACTTCCCTTCATTATCCGAAAATGTTACAAACAGAAAGTCCCTCTAAGATGGGGCCATTGAAAAGAGCAGACACATGGATACCAAGACATAACAATAGTAGTAGTAGTAGTAATCATCATCATCATCATCATCATCATCATCATCATCATCATCCAATGAATTTGGGTTATATTCACCATCATCATTGGATAGCATCAACACACTGTCTGTTTTGATGACTAACCTATCTTGCAAGGTTGTTATGATAATAAAAATACAGTAAAACTACGGGTTGTTGTCGTTGCTGTTGTATGACTTCAAGTCATTTCCAGTTTACGGCGATCCCAAAGCAAACCTATCACAGGGTTTTCTGGGGCTCAGAGTGTGTGATGTGTCCAAGATCACCCAGTGGGTTTCCATGTCTGAGCAAGAAATCGAACACTGGGCTCTATGATTGTAATCAAATGCTGAAACCACTACATTATGCTGGCTCTCAAGACTAAACATACTCCCAGAAAATTCAGGAAAGAGGGATTACTTTCTGATGTGATAAAGAAATAAGACAGAAGAGCACTAATCACCACTGCATACATAACTTTAGCTACCTACCTATAGCTGAACTACCATTAAGTTATTTATATCACTAGGAATTGTGTAAACATTTTTTAACAAATCAAATTAGTCCCAATTAAATAGCACTGTTTTAGAGCTGGAATGTAGCACTGGCCTATACTTGGCAAGATTTAAAAGAGAAAGCCACAGGACACAGAACTGAACTCAAGGGCATAATAGTCAACCCTGTATTGTGTTGCTGCCAGAATATTTTTAAATGCTATACTACTAGCATACTTTGATCAAAAACAGGACTATATCACTTTTGCTGCCATTTTATGTTATAATGAAACATTAAAATTCTTTTACTATGTAGTGTGTTTGCAGCTTTTTCTTTTCTCAGAAATGAAAGTTCACATGCCATATTAAAATATCTTCTTATGGGTATCTTTGCTGCTAGAGTATGACATCCACATTTCAATGTCTAATATGAATTCCAAAAAAAAGCTATAAACTTTTAATGCAAACTCACTATAAAGTCAGTAAGTAAATTGCCAGGGAGTCAGTGGTTTGATCCCAGGAAATCCTGATTAATAGCTTTTGGCTGAGTCAGACCACCCTGTGTGCATTTAGGAAAACAATTGCTTCATTTCATAGCCATTCAAATTGCAATAGAGGCTCCTAAATAGTTTTTGTCAAAGAACACCACCACAATGGCACAACAATTTGTATTGTTTGATATAAACTCAGCTACTGAATGCAGTCCACCTCCTACTTGAAATTGTTCCAAACATTATATATAAATATAATTGTTATTGTGTAATTCTTAACCATAGAGAGTCATGTACCTCCTGATTCATTGACACTGAATGATTTCAGAGAATTCAGCTGGGTTCCTGATCATAAATGATCTTATGCTCAAAGTAGAATTGGTTTATATATATTTGGGGTAGTGCATCTTTTACAGAAAATATTTGTCTTGAGAATATTTTCAATAAGATTCTTTTGTTTGAATGTTTAGGGCCTTCACAATACAATAAGCACACCTTGGGTTGAGGGGAAATGAAGGCTACATTTTGTTAGATTGAAAACAACAACAACAGAATAATCTATACAATTCCCATATATTACTATAGGGACAGCATTGCATGTGGTATTTTAGGAGTCAAGGAAGTCTGCTCAGATTTTGAATCAGGCTGTCTTTTCTAATTGCGGTATAATTAGAAAGCAAGAAAAAGAAATAATGCTAACTGTGATAGAGGCCTAAATTCTTTCATTGTTACTCTGTGCTAAATGTGAAATGCAGCGAGCTTCTGTGTCCTACTGGGTTGGAAGGGAAAATGATGGTCCCTTGCATTTCACAGGAGGAATCCATCTGTTTTCAGACATACACCTCACAGAGTGTCTTAGGCAGGGCTTTGTGATGACACAGAAAATTTGGCCCGTACCCATGACAAGAGAAATCACCCAGTCTTTAAGAAATCCAACCGAACCATCTCTTTAATGTAAATGGTTGTGCCATAATTATCTACCTGATGTGTGAAATAATTTTGTAACCAATAGAGTAGAAAGAGCTTTTTGTAAATTATAACAAGTCTGACAATGTAAACGTAATTCAGTAACGCTTAAAATTCCATAATGTAAAATTTCCCAAGCTTTCATTTTATCCAGTGCAACAGCATAATTGTGTTGAACCAAGGGATTCAAATACACAAGCATTGTTCATTTTTTAATGCAGAAAATAAAACATGTTTTAGCACTGGTGCTTACCATTGCTTACATGACATGTGAAGCTGGCAAGCTTTCTGCTGTTAAATAATAAAGGGAAGTCATCTAATTTCTACCTTCCCTTTGCTTAAAGTGATTGATGTAGAATTTTACTGCCATCCAATGGTAGGGACCTAATATAGCCTAAGTGAATGCCTAATGCATTTTGATCCCATTGCAGCCTTGGGAATTCAACTTATATAGCACACTTAGAATTTACATCAATATATCTCAGTTCCTTACACAGCAAGAAGAAATATGACTACAGTTTCAATTTATTGTGTGTTTTCTTAATTTAATCTAACTGTGAATTACACTAATAACGCTGTAAATAATTACCTACATGCATAAATCAACCTAGGCTGCTTACTAAAGAGAGTGCTAGCACATAATTCACATACGTGCCTTGTCATATTAATTTTGAATGCACTTTTTATCAATTAATATTTTCTAATAAGCAAAATCCCTTCTATTAAAAGCTAATCTCTGAATTTTGATTGTTATTGCTGATGGTTGGAAGCTACTGGAGAGAGTTATTAGCATGTTGTTGTTTTTTTAAAAAATGCAAAACAAAATAAAACATTGTGGAGAACAACAAGCACACAGTTCTGTTTCCCCACTGAAGATATCTGCATGGATGGCAAACTACAATGTGTTCCTTATAGAAGGAACAAGAAAATCTTTTGACCGATGTCTTAAGCAAGTTGCAACCATACCTATATATTCTTTTGCCAAAATGTGCTCTGCCACTGCTGTTCTCCTGTGCTTTGCATAGGATGATTAACCATCATGCTCACCATAACTGCATTTAAACATTCCCAGTGCCCATTGGTAAGAAAGTGATATAATCACCCTATCATAGTTAGATAACAACTCCATCTGAGATCAAACATCTGTCTACAATGAACCACACAGGCATAGTCACATCTTGCATAGAGATGAAACCCAGTGAGAGATAGTTCAGATATGTTGATAATAATGAGAAACATGAGGGTTGTTTGAGTTGGAAGGTTCATTGAGCTTTGAGTGACTACAACCAAGTTATACTCTCTCAGCCTAATGAGCTTCATCAGCTCGGTGTGAAGATGCAAATAGAAAAGAAGTTGGAAAATATTTGGTTTCCTTTGGACTACAATTCCAGGACCCCACCCCAGGCACTGGCCATGTTCCATGGGGACTCTGGGACTTGTAGTCCATAAAATAATTTGTCCAAGTTCTGGAAAAGAACACTGCTACCTGTCTCAAATCATTGGGATAGTACAGGAAAGAAACCTAAGTAACTAAAACCTAATGGAAGTTATGCTAGACCAGGAGAGAAAGGGGAAAATTGAATTTTAGATTTTGTAGAACATCACAGAAAAGTAATATGTTTTCATAAACATTTTTTGTTTAACCTAGATGCAAAGCATTTAATGAGAGTGGCTGTTTATGACATGTTAAGATAAAATTGATGTTATCTCATGTTGATGCAACACACCAGCCCCATAAGCAAAAACCTCAGGTCACTACCAAAGGGATATAGGAACAGAGACAAATATTCTCTTTGGCCCTTTCCACATGCGGGTGGAGAAACGGGGTAAGCCACGCTAAAATGGAGCTTACCTCAGTCCGTTGCCGTGTGGAGCAGCGCATTTCGTTGCTCCACACTCGTCGGTGTCCCGCGTCGTCTGGCAGTGCCCAAAATGGTGGCTGATGACTGGCAGAGGCTCTCTACCGACTGGAGAACCTCGCCAGCCAGAAATCCCGCTCCTGGCAGATCTGTAGGCACGCCCTTGCGCACGCCTGCAAATCCACACCGGGCGCTGCAATGCGGCTGCACGCCCTGTGCCTTTTAAAAACCACATAAAAAGTGATTTTTAAAAAGCATGTGGCGCCGCCACTTCCGGGTGCCCTAGCGCGGATTGGGGTGTGGAATTACTCTAAAGTAATCCACCCCAATCCACTTTACCATGTAGACAACCTCCCACGGAGGTCGCGCTACCACATGTTATTTCCCCGTGTGGAAAGGGCCTTTGAAATATTAAAATATATCCCAATGGTTATTACTCTGCCTCTACCACTTATTAGAACACATGGGTCATTTGAAAAGAAGATACACAAGTAAAAGAGCCTGCAGTAGTCCTTATAGTACTAAAGCTAGAGACCAATGTTAAACAGTGCGCACTAAACAAAGACAAGCCAGATTTTGTGGGAGTTACTGACCCTTTGAGGCAGTAGCTCAGCTTAATGATCTTATTCCACATCTCTCTTCACAATGAAGTAACTCTCCTCTCTCTACCTCCAAAGTCCTCTCCTAATGTTATCAACTTCTGCACATTTTCTCTGTTTAATCTGTTTAAAGGAATCCTCAGGCTTTCACTGAAGACCCCAAGTCATTTTTTGGAAACCTAACTATACTTCATTCAAGTAGAACAAAGAAGAGATGACCTGGAGTCTCTTAATGTAACATCTTTTACCCAACACTATGCATACACAATGGATTCTGCTACCCATGATGCCTGTGGAGTGCGGATATCCCTCCCCACAGTTTAAGTGTTCTACAGAACTCACAAATTAAAATATTACACATTGCAAAACTGCAGGACAGATAACATTCCCCCTCCCTTTTTCAACCCAGCTTGGATGAAGCATTTTGATAAACACTAAGTCTTGTTCAATTCTTTTGACACTTAATTTTGTCATCCTGATACAGGTACTGCAGTTCTGTTCATCAACAAACAAAACAACTTTTAGTAAGAAAGATACTATTTGCTTGTATTGTTTCAACTAGGGATGTAAATTCTCAGATTCCATCCTCACATACAAAGATGAATAATTACTGTAGTTTCTTCATACTGTGAGAGAAAGTAAAAAAAATTTTTTAAATTTTTTAATTTTTATTTATTTATTTATTTACTTATTGCTATTGATGTGGGAGAATGATCTTGGAAAAAGAGTAGGGAAGCAACTGTTCTATATGATGATAGCAGCAAGGTTGGTTTTAGCATATAGATGGAAGGGGAATATGATGCCTTCGATAGAAGAGTGGGAAATGAAACTATTTGATATAATCCAAATGGATAAATTAACATGTATATTAAGAGGGGAGAGTAAAGAAATCTTTATAAAACAATGGGAAAAAGCACTACAGTATTTCAAAAATTCTTGGTACAATAGTGAAATGGTTAAAATAGATTTTTGAACAATACTTAGGGACTAAGATTTAGACTAGAAGGAAAAGAAAAGCCAAAACAGAGGTAGAATAATGAATAACTGACTCTAAGGCCAAAGTTGGAAGTAAGAGAAGAAAATGATTTAGTGCTAGCAACAGTAAATCAAGTTTATGTTTGTATTTGTATTGTATAATTGTATGAGTTTGTGTAATTATATGATTTTGTCTTTGTCTTTTGTTTTTTTTATTTCCTTTTTGTGTGTCATGAAGTTTGATGTCAGTTGTTTGTGTAATTTTTAAGAATAAAGTTTCTTATAAAATAAAAAAAATAAAAAAAAATAAAAAAAAGAAAGTAAATTTTTTAACATCGTCTTCTCCCCATATTTGAATGTTCTGAAGTATTCTAGAGGATTTTTCTGTGCAGACAAATGTGTGGGTTTTCGTTTCATGAAACACATTTCCTGCGCATACACACAGAGTTCATATGTAAAAATTACAATTCCTGAACACAAAGCACAGTTTCTTGCACAGGAAACACAATTTTAAAAGAAAGATATAACAATAAACTCAGTTGTGAATGAAAAAGCATAAAAGGAACATTATTTCATTCTTTCCTTTCCATGTTATAGCATGACATGTTTTGTTATTGTCTTACTGCAGTCCAGGCCTACTCGGAGATAGCACTCGATATCTCTTTGATATCAAACAATTCGGCTTTCCTCTGCCACCCCGCTCCACGTGTTCATGAGGCCTCCGGACAAGCACGTAAACAGGCACAGCCGATAATTGCTGGACATTCTCCACCCAGGCAGGCCAGATAAAGCCGGTTCGTCGCTTCAGGGACCTCTCCGGCAAACACCTCATTGCATATGCGCGATACGAACAAAGGCTCCCTGCCCCAAGCAGGCAGCCTGACAAAGCTGTACTAAGCGCTCTGCATTTGCATACTGGCTACACTATTGTTAGTTCAACTCTAAGTCAATCATGTTAAATTATGACCTTTCCAAGGCTTTGTCCCGCACCCAAAATGCATTGTTCTCACCGAGTAAGGTATGGCCTGCAGTCACAATTCACCCTATAAACCCCCCGATTCCGAGACCTTCCTCGGATCGCTCTGGACTTCCATCCTGCCTTTCTGCCACTTTGTCTGGCGAGCCGTCCCCTCAGCCCCATGTACTGAGACTCCATATCAACGAACTCAATCTTCAAAGCTCTCCAGAACTACGAGACAGGTGTCGTATCACCCATCTCCCTCTAAAAATCCCTATTTCCGATTCTTCAGTTAGCTGTGTGATTGTGGTGTCTTTAATGTTTGTCTGTATTTAATAAAACATCATTTTTGTTACTTTAAACCATCTGGCTGCTTGACTGACCTGACCCCATAGACGCTGGGTTGCAAGATCCTGCTGAGTTACCCTGCCTCTCGCTAGCTTTAGTGAGTGCTCCAGCTAATTTTCCCCAAGTCGTTGTTGTTGTTTGGTTATTTAGGTGTCCCTCCCGGGACCCTCAGAGATCAGGGTAACAATTGTTTATGTATGATGTGTCCATATATATGTGTATGAAATTTATTTCACTATCATTTCAGTTCAAAGGAAGAAATTCTAGCCTCTTCAAAAGTTCTTTATCAGATCCTAATTAAGAAATAATGACAACAGTTTTTTATGCACCCATAGCATTGTGAAAATGCTGGGATTTTGGTTTGAAAATGATTCTATGATCCTATGAAAATAAATAAAATAAATTGCCACTTTGGCTGTGCTGTATTTCAATGGGATTTAATAATTTTTCCCAAAGTAAATTTTCACATTAGTAAGTTCTTTTGAAATCACCAGGCTATCCTCATATACTGCCAAGAGGGTTTCAAATAATGCCTTTGGCAAAATGAGACCCCTTTTCAAAAATTAATTGCCAAGGCTTACTATGGCTCGATTCAGGCATCTTGTCACACCATGATAAGTGCATCTTGCAGCACACTGCTTGGCATAATTACTCAGAAATATATTCTGGTGAATTCAGTAGGAGTTATGCAGTAGTAAATGAGCACAGGATAGCAGCCTTAAACTATGATTTGGACTACAATGGCCAAGTTAACAAAGTGTCATTTATATCTGTCACAACGGACTCAGTAAGCAAGATCTGAGCAGAAAAGGATCTAAAAATCAGAACAAACAAGGAAAAAACTCAAACTTTAGCTTTTGCTGTAATCTGAAATAATGTCTCAGTGGTCACAAAGTATACTTTTTGTTTGGCTAATTCACCAAGGAGAAAGGGATGAAAGATTTTGGTGACCCTTTAGAAATATCTGTTCCGTGGGCAACTGCCATAGGGTGGAAAGGAAACTTCCAAAACTGGAAAATAAACCAAACTGTTTGTAAAGTAAAGGCAAGTAAAAAGAGGTCTAAATCCAAGTGGAATAGACCCATGGAATGAATGGTAAATCAACACATCCGTAAATTCCATGGATTTAAATAGATCTACTTTATCAGAGGATAACAATCAATTTCAGTCAAAGAGATGTTAAATATTGTGTCTTATACGATCAATGAATTTGACTTCTGGTAACGCTGAAGAAAAAGATGGCATGTGAAAATTTGGGGCTGTGTTTGAAATGAAAGCCCAATGACATGTTGGCTGATTTTTTTTCTCTCTTTTGAAACTGAACAATCTTCAAATAGGTTTTAGAAAGAAAAACAGAATCCTAAGAAATTAAACTTGGAGAATGAGATGGAATCAGGATGGGAGTCATTTCGGCACCAAGCAATGTGTTAGGATCACCATAACTCAGAAATGACTTGAAGGCACACAACTACAATGAAAAGACATGGCTGTTTATTAAAATCTTTTTGAGTGTGTGTATGTGTGTGTGGGGGGGTGTTAAATTATTCATACTAAAATATGTACATGCTTTTTAAGCTGGTTTAACCTTTTAAAATTCTTATCTTTTTAGTCTATTTATTTTTATTGTTTTAAAATGTTTTAATCTATTTGTACCAATTTTATCTGTACAGCTCCGTGAGATCTCTAATATAAAGCTGGATATAAATATTTTAATAAAGAATAATAATAAAAATTCAGTAAGGAAATAAGGTATGGAGAATGAAATACGGACATCTAGTTACCGGGACGACAGGAATGTTAGTTCCATCTTTGTGGATGATGTCAGTACAGGCATTTACAGTTTCTTTAGTGCCTTTAACCATACCCTAGTTGCCTACCTGATAACATCCTGAACTGATCCTGTTCCTTGAAGGTAGGTAGGGAGAGTGAGTAGCCACCATTTCTCCAAGTAGGCAGTTGATTCCCGAGATTCCTGGTTGGCTGGGTAGAGGGTAATACAGAGTGTCCCAAACCGCACCAATTTTGTTTTTGTCAGGACATGTTAAATTATCAGGATCCTCAACAGTCCATTGTACTGCTGTATTTTTTCCTTCCTTTTTTTTAAAGTGTTAAGCTGCCACTTTTACATTACTGCTAAAAAGTGATCACTAGATAGAAAGATAATATAGAAATAAATCTTACATTGCAGCCTTCCTGTGTGGGCTGCTAGATGAAAAATGCATTAATACAATGCAGAATGGGTTTTCTTAAAAAAAAAATCAATGAATTGGTTTAGCACTGAAGTTTTCTTGAAACTATGAAAAATAGGCATTCTTTGTTCTCTCCACCATGTTTATTCCTATATATACCGAGGACTCTAAAATCCAAATATTCATAAGATATATGCCAGAACTGCAGCAAGTATTTTATTAAGGAAACAAATCTTTTTTCAATAGCTAAAACATCTTCTGAATTTTATTTTTGTTACAATATTTTTGCATAGAGCAACTTACTAGTAGGATCCTGATCTTATTAAATATCATAGCTCATCTATGGAAGATTTGGTAAGGCATTGTTGCATCATCCTCTCTGTACTTCCCTTTGGATTATTGACCACCCATCTATGTTTCTTAGTTTCCAGAGATGGATACATCAGTTGTGGATGACCTCAGTCTGGAGAGTATGATTGGTCAAGATCTCTTCGTTCTCCCAAATGGTGTATCAGGAGATAAAATGATCTTAAAACAACAATTAAAATTTGAAACACTACAGCACTCCCACCCCATTCTTCTAAAACTTTTGGTATCAAAACCCTGCCTGAATAAAAAAGGTTTTGGCCTGCTGCTGGAATAGAGTGGGACCATTCTGTCATTCCTGAAAAGGGAGTTCCAGAGTCAAGTGACAGCCACCATGAAGGCCACCAAGAAGGTCCTCCATGAACCATGCTTGTAACAGTCATAGGACTGAGAGAAATGCCTCTCCTGATGGTTTCAGGGTCTGGGCCACAATACAGGGAGATACGGTCTGTCAATAGCCTGAATCCAAGCCACATAGTTTTGTAGGTCATAACCAGCACTTTGAATAGCGCCCAGAAGCAAACTGGCTGTCAGTGGAGCTGTTTCAACAGGAGCATGGTATGGTCTCTATTATCTGCCCCAGTTAACAGTTTGGTTGCAGCAGAAGTTTCTGAACACTCTTCAAAGGAAACCCCAAGTACAGTGTGTTACAGTAGTCCAAATGGGACATAACTAAGGAATGTAGCATCATGGCCAGATCCAGAGTCTTAAGGATCAGTCACAGTTGATGCACAAGCTTTAAATGTGCAAAAGCACCCCGACAACCACAGCAACCTGGGTGTCCAGATGAAAAGCTGAGTCCAAGAGTATACCCAAAATGTGAACCTCTGTCTTCAGAAGAAGTGTAACCCCCTCTAACACAGGCTGATTTCCTGTTTCTGATCTGCCTTTTGACTGACTAAGAACACTTCTGTCTTATCTAGCTAAAGTTTCAATTTGTTTGCCTTCATTCAGTCCATTACTGATGACACTGGTTCAGTGTTACTCTGTTTACTGGGGGTCCCGGGAGGGACACCTAAATAACCTTACAATTACACAAGATGGGGAAATTCGTCAAGAGCACTGGTTGGCACTACGAGAGGCAGGATAATGCAGCAGGATCTTGTAACCCAATGTTTACAGGGTCAGGCCAAGTCAAGGAGCAGACTGGGTTGGAAATAATGAATGATCTTTATTAAATACAGGCACACAATGTAAGCAACACATGCACACAGATAACTAAGGAAAATAAAGGTGTGAGTATGATAGCGGGATTTTCAGAGTTGATTCGGGTGATACGAAACCTGTTTTTGAAGCCCGGAAAAAAGATAGAGAGCAATGCTGGGTTTCGGTGTATCTCAGCATGTGGAGCTGAGGGGAAGCTCACCAAGCAAAGCAGCAGCAAGGTGGTCTGGAACTCGGGAGCGATCCGAGGATGGTCTCAGAATCAGGGGTTTTTATAGAGGGAAATGTGACTGCAGGCTATGCCGTACTTGGGGAAAACAATGCATTTTAGGAGCAGGACAAAGCTTTGGAATGGTCAAGATTTAGCATGATTGAGTTAAGTCCAAATTGACAGAGAGGTAGACAGTATGCAAATGCTCAGTGCTTGGCAGTTGAGTATTCAGCTTGCCAGGGTGCCTGTTCGGGGCAGGAGTCCTTTGTAAACAGCGTGCATACATAATAAGGGTGTTTGCAGAGAGGTCCCCTAAAGCAAGGATCTGGCTATTTGTGGCCTGCCTGGGTGGAGAATGGAATGTTCAGCAATTAGTGGCCGAGCCTAGTTTTGTGCTTGTCTGGGGGCCTCACAAACACATAGAGAGGGGTGGTAGAAGAGAGCCAAATTATGATATCAAAATGATATCTGGAGGTATCTCCATGTAGGCCTAAACTGCAGTAACATCAGGATCAGAACAGCCTCCTTGGATTTGAGTGGAAAGGAGTAGTAGAGTTGGATGTCTTCTGCATATTGATGGCACCACACACCAAAACTCCAGACAAGTTCTCCCAGTGGCTTCATGTGTATGCCAAATAATATAGGGGACAGCACAGTATCCTGGGGGACCCCACAGGCGAATGACCAGGGGGACAAACAGGAGTTCTTCAGCACAAACTTCAGTTCAACCCTCCAGGAAGGAATGGAGTCACTGTAAAAAAAAAATGCTTCCAAGTCCCATCCCAGTTAGGCAGCTCAGATGGATACCATGGTCAATGGTACTGAAAGCCACTGAGCAGTCTAGCAGAACCAACACTCCCACTGTCAAGTTCCATGTATAGGTCATCCACCATCCGCCATGGTGACCAAAGTGGTATCTGTCCCACAGTAAGGCCTGAAACCAGATTGAAATGTATCTAGATAATCTGTTTCATCCAGAATTTTTTAGAATTGGGAAGCCACTACACACACTAGTACATAGCCCAAAAACAGTAGATTGGATAATCATCAATTGCAAGGGGACTCAGGGATGGCTTTATCTTTTTAAAAATATGTTTTATTCAAAACTATGAATCATAAAATCATAGAGTTGGAAGAGACCACAGGGGTCATCCAGTCCAACCCCCTGCTATGCAGGAATACACATCAAAGCATTCCCAACAGATGCTGGACAGCTCTGACCGTCAAGAAGTTCTTCCTGAGGTTCAAGTGGAAGCTCCTTTTCTGCAGCTTGAATCCATTGCTTCTTGTCCTAGTCTCTGGAGCAGCGGAAAACAAGCCCACTCCCTCCTCGACATGACATCCCTTCAAATATTTAAACATGGCTGTCATGTCCCCTCTTAACCTTCTCTTCTACAGACTAAACATACGCAGCTCCCTAAGCCGTTCCTCATAGGGCGTGGCTTCCAGACCCTTCACCATTTTGGTCGCCCTCCTCTGGACATGCTCCAACTTGTTGATATCCTTCTTGAATTGAGGTGTCCAGAACTGGACACAGTATTCCAGATGAGGTCTAACCAAAGCAGAATAGAGTGGTACCATTATCTCCCTTGATCTAGACACCATACTTCTATTGATGCAACCAAGAATTGCGTTGGCTTTCTTGGCTACTGCATCTGCTTTATACAATATTTGCCTGCATTATACAGTATACATCTTCCAAATTTCTTTTTTATAAAAATTTACATTTTCCTTCACCTCCTCACCCCTAGATTCCATTTTGTTGCATTTTCCTCAGATCATAGGCATCTTTAAATTTTATCATACAGCCTCGTTTATATGCATTCTCCTTTTCTTAGTAACTTATGTTCAAAACAGTTAGTACAATTTAGTAAATGTTATTCATTTTCATCCATTAAATGACTGAACATCCTTTAAATATAATTCATACATTTTTACACCCGCTTTCTTTTTTCTTAGTTATTTTTCCATTATAATTCTATACATTTCTCTCCTTACATTCGATCCATTCTGTCACACCCTTCCATTCTCTATCAAATATCTGAATAGAGATATTTCTAAATAGATGAGATAGTTTTTCTGTCTCTTTCGTTTCCATGAATTTGAGTTTCCATTCATCCATAGTTGGGGTAAGGTTCTCTTTCCAGTGCTGGGCGTAACATAGTCTAACAGCAGTTATCAAATACAAAATGATCTTTATATTCTTTCTCAATTCTTTGTGATAGCCCAAAATATTCAACAAATATATTTCAGGTTTCATTTCATACCTGAGATCTAAAATCTGAATTATGCCATGAACTTTTTTCCAGAAATTCTTGGCTAGCTGATACATCCACCACATATGATATTAAGTGTCCAGAGTGTCTTCACATTTCCAACATACCCTGTTCCCTTTTTTTGTTATCTTTTTCAATTTCTGGGGTGTCATGTGCCACCTATGTAACATTTTATAATAATTTCCCCAAAGATTCAAATTTGGTGTGAACATTATATCCTCTGTCTAAACCTTAGTCCACTTCTCCAGCTCAATTTGATGACCTATATTTTGGGCCCACTTAACTGTTGTCTCTTTTATTATCTTTTGCTCCATTTCTCTTTCTAGGAGAAGCTTATAGATTTTGGATATTGTTTTTTTCTGATTCTCTATTAAATTTCAGTCCAATTCCTTTTCGGTTTTTTCAGACCCTGTCAGATTATTGTCCATTTTGAATCTCTCTCTAATTTGGGGTGACTTTTTCAACAAGAGCCTTACAATTTCTTCCTTTAGACAAGTTGGAATACTGCTTTCTTGTAAGGAGGCACTGACTACCCCCTTCACCACTCAGTTAGTTCCCCTCTAGCCTGTTTGATAAGCCAGTAAGGGCAAGAGTCTAGCCCACACATGGTTGCTGTCACCTTTCCAAGGATCCTGTCCACATCCTTAGGCTGCACACATTGAAAAATCTCCAAAAACAGTGGACAAATAGGAGCCAAGGTTATATCCATTGAAACTGTATCAACTACACCATCCAAGTTGGAGTGGATCTGAGCAACTTTATGTGCAAAGTGCCAAGCAAATTCTTCGCAGAGGACTCTCCAGTGGTCTATATTTTCTACCAGTGTGTATTGGATCTCTGACCACTCAAAACAACTCTGTGATGCAATGGTGGAAGCAAAAATATTTTATTTCCTGCCCACACTCCACAGAGTAGGCCATCAAATAGGCTATATCCCATGTTTAGTCAGACTTGCTTTGAGTCTTCTATCAATGCCACTTTAGTCTCTGTCTCGCTCTCTTCGTCACTACCAACTCCTTGGAAAACCAGGGGGCTAGACATCTGGTTGGAATGGTGACGGATGACATGTTTCCTTAGGGATATTCTCCTGAGGTACCATGTGCTCAAGATGATAGGACCCACTCTAGAGCATTGGAGAGTGGCCTTAACTATTTCTTGGGGACAAGAAACTCAGAGGATCCCACAGAGTCACAGCTGCCCAATTCAGACTCTGGGGGGATGATCAAATTCTCTCATGGGCTAGAAGGATCAGAGCAGACCTGGGAAGACACTAACCTCATCGGTATTGATACCACTGCTAACAGAAGCAGCCCATCTCTGTTCTCTGATTTTCTAACCACCTTGATTGAAGATGCAAAAATTAAGAAGGTTGACCAGAAAAGGACTGAGCTAACTTCAACAATTACATTTTACAAGATTAATAAAGTGAGTTTTTTACAGTTCTAAATTGTAAAAGTTGAAATAACCTGACCAGGGCTGCAGCTTGGCAGGAGCAGCAGAGAGAAGAACTGATTTAAAGAGACAGTGAATGAAAAGAATGCATGTTGAATAAAATAAGCCAAGGAAAATTACCTTTTTTTTTTTTTTTTGAATTTGAGTTTAAAACCACTTACTGTGGGAAATTGACAAGACTCAAGGCCATATTGCTGGAGGTAAATAACAGGAAGTAAACCTCACTTGAACTGAACTTTTAACCTTCCTTCCAAATAGGGAGGATTAGAGTGGCAGGTTAGCTGTGCTGTGCTGACACATGGTGAAAGAAGTGATAATATAAGGGAAAGAAAATCTGACAGTTGTTAAAAATGCAGAGAGAGAGAAAGAGGCTACAAAGACTGCAAAAACTGCTCTATTAGCAGAACAAAAAGCTGTACAAGCTCAGAGAAGAGGCTCAGTAGACTATGCCAAGGAGATGGACACTAACCAGATGTTGCTGCAAGAGATGAAGAAGATGAGGGAGGACATGCAGCAATTAAAATCTGAAGGAAATTAGATCCGAAGGAAATAAAAAATTGTTTGGCCCAGATCAACATGGAGATGAAACATTTAAATGATAGATTAGATATAACTGAGAAGAAGACAGAAAAGCATAAAGAATCTATTGGAAAAACTGACTTTGGAACAAGAAAAGAAACTTGATACTATGGCACTTTTGGAAATGAGAGGGAGAGGGAGAGAGACGGAGGGAGAGAGAAAAATTTGAGGATAAGATGAACACCAGAAAAACAAGATGATAATCTTTAAATGCGAGTCTGTGAAGCATTGACGGAGTTCCTACAGATGCAAGGAGGTACAACCGCAGCAGAAGTAGAAAAACTGCATAGGATTGATTGGAGTTTTGCTAAACAAAGGAATATGCCATCATACATAACAATTTTGTAAAAAGGAGGTAGAAGTTCTCACAATCCATCACAAGATGAAGTTACTGGACATGGCTAAGATGGATAAACTGACGACGCTAAGAGATAGTTCTCTTATTGATTATAAAGAAATGTTGGGAAAGGGTTATATTGTTTTTAAGGTTAACTGGGGGGATACAAGCAGCAAGAAGATTTGATTAACTGGCAGGGTTAGATTTTGTTATGATAGAACATTACATTTTTATGATATTAATATATTTTATATTAGTAATTTATATTTCCTATATTGGGCAGTAATATAACAGTGGGTAAAATTTCACTAATTGTTAAAGATAAATAAGTACATTTCACTTCACACCAAGTTCATTAACAATTACTTCTAAATTTAAAACTTACTAATAAGAATTTTTTTGGGTGTGGGTTGGTGTGGTAGAATCTATGATTAACTGAACGTTCTTATTTTGCATTATATATTTATATTTAGTGTATTAACATATAGAATGAATTATTTCACTATTGGATAGATCAACTCTTTCTTTGAAAATATGGAGTGAACTGAACTGCTGTATAGTATGTATTAGATTCATTTCATAGAGTGCATAAGAGATTAAGATTAAGAAATACACTCAAGAAAAAAACCAGGAGAATATTTTGATCATCAGGGATATGAATGGGGTCATGGGGTCATAGACCCCAAAATAGATAGATCATCTTCGATCAGGCACCAAAACAATCATAGCAAACTTCCTAAGAGTTTCTTTAATCTGATGGAAAACATGCCATTTACAGATATCTGGAGATTAAAATATGGAGATTCTACACTTTTTACTCGGACTATCACAAATTGATGTCAAGAATAGACATGTTTTTAATCTCCAAAACTCTTCACACAACAATAAAGGACATGGAACTATTACCTAAAATCATTTTGGATCACAACCCGATACAGTTAAAACTAAATGACAAAAGAAGAAATCAATCTTGGAATTGGAAATCAAATGATTCCATACTTCAAACTTGGAGTTGGAAATCAAATGATTCCATACTTCAAAAGGAAGAATACCTTAAAAAAGTCAAAGAAACATTGAAATACTACTTTAAAGAAAATACAAGAAAGAAAGAAAATACAACTGAAGATCTGACTATGAAAACGATCTGGGAAAGCAGTAATCAGAGGCCAGTTTATTAAATGGAGCACTAAATAGAAAAAGAAAAGACAAAAGAAAATACAGAAACTTATGATGGAGATTAAACACAAAGAAGAAAAGTTAAGAAATGATACTACTAATAATAAAATTAGGAAAGAAATCAAGACACTACAAGAACAAATCAGATTGGAAAATTCATTTGAAATTGAGAAGAAATTTAGAGGGATTAAGCAAAGACAATTTGAGTATGCTAACAAACCGGGCAAGTGGTTAGCTTACAAATTAAGAAAAATTAAAGAGAAAAACCTGACCTTACAAGTTAAAAAAAGGGAGTCGGTGATCTCAGATCAAAACTAAAAAAACATGTGTTTCAGAAATATTACAGTGACCTGTGTCAATGTCAGGCGGGGCTAAGCAATCACAGAGGCAGCAACTGGGGTTTTATGACTTTTAGTAATTAAGCAATAAAATAATCAGGGGGTTACGGCACCCAAAGCAAACAGAGGCAGTAAATAAAGCCATAAAGTAATTTAGGGGTTACGTCACCCACAATGAACAGAGGCAGTGAAACTCAGCAGTGAGGATTGACCAAGAACAGAAAGCCCATGAAACTGGACACAGATTCGCGGGTGGTAGACGGTTGTTGCCCCGTACCCAACTTCCCCCAGCGTCTGTCTTAAACAGTCTTTAGCCCAGCTGGGGCTGATCAAATGTCCATTGGCCTGGCTCCCAGCTGGAAGCCCTCAGAACTCAGACGCTTCTCTTGCAAGCACTTTGATCTACAAACCACCTCCTTTTCCTGTCACCTCTGGAGGAACGTGGGGGGAGAGTCTGCTGCAAACTGTCGAGCCAGAAGCATTGGTCTCCTCTGCTGCAGATACCGGCCCTGGGACAGCTGTGGGGTCGCTGGCAGGCCCTTCCCTTGACTCTGCAGGAGCCCCCTCTCCCTCCAAGGGCTCCTCCCCCAGCTGGGAGTCCAAGTCTAACACAGAGTCCCCGTCTGAATCGGCAGCCTCCTCAGCAGCCTGCTCAGCCTGACTCATGACATCCTGTTCAGTTGTACAACATCAGCAGATAAAAAGCAAATGCAAGAAACATACATGGAACAACAAACTATTTTAACATTGACAGAAGAAAAAAACAAACTCCTCAATTCCCCAATAACTATCAAGGAGTTTGAAGAAGCAATTCAAAAACTGAAAATACCCAAATCACCTGGACCAGACGGTTTGACTGCACTTTATTATAAATCCTGTCAACAAGAATTAATTTCTCCAATGTATAAAATGTTTAACAAAATTGCAAAGGCAGGAAAGCCGCAATCATGGAATGACACAGACATAACTTTGATCTTAAAAGAAGGTAAAGATTCACAAGATCGAAGTAGCTATCAGCCTATCTCACTACTGAAGGTTGATTATAAAATTTTCGCTAGCATTATAGCTGAAAGATTTAGGAAAATACTGCAAAGATCCACGAAGATCAAAACGGTTTTCTGCCTGGAAGACATATAAGAAGTAATATAAGAACAGTTATTGATATGATAGAGTACTATGAAAAACATAACGAAAAGAAATTTGCAATGATCTTTGTGGATGTAGAAAAAGCTTTTGACAGTGTTGATTGGAATTTTATGCTATCTTTGTTTTAAAAGATGAGTTGCGGTCAAAGATTTATCAATTGGATTGCACAAATTTATAAAAATTCTAAGGCGCAGCTTATAATTAACGGGAAAAAACAAAATCATTTGAAATCATGAAAGGCACAAGACAAGGCTGTCTGCTATCACCGCTATTGTTTATAATGGTTTTGGAGGTTCTTATCAGAGCTATCTGTTCGGTTTCTAAAATCAAGGGAACAAAGATAAAAGGACAAGAATACACACTCAAGTCCTATGCAGACGATTTGATGATTTTTCTAGAAGATCCAAAGCAACGTATTGAAAAATTAATGGAAAACTTTAAAAAATTTGGCGAGGCTGCTGGGTTCAAAGTCAACAAAGAAAAAACAAAAATCCTATGCAAAAATATCACGAGAATGGAGTTGTAGGACTTACTTAAGATAACGGCATTTAAAAACGAAAAGAAGATAAAATATCTTGGCATTACAATTACAAAACAGAATAATGAACTTTTTGAGAATAATTACAAAAAAAATTGGAATGATATCAAAAACGACATTCAGAGTTGGTTGAAATTAAGTCTGTCTTTATTGGGTAGAATGGCCATGATCAAAATAGAAGCAGAGGAGACATTTAAGATAACAAATATCAAATGCACAAGAAGTACAAAATGCATTCAGAATATAATGAGGGGACATTATTAGAAGAACTTCTAAAGAATGGTTACAGATATAATAAGATGTATTATATTTAATTATACTAATTATGTTTATGTATGATATTTTATGATGAAATCATTTTTAGTGGATCATTAATCATACAGACCCCTCTCATTTATATTATACCAACAATGTAAGAATATTGCAGATTTTAATCTAACTTTATGTAATGTGAAAGATATAATTATTTCATGTTTATATAATGTACAAGTATTTCAACTGAT